>OX451348.1:35226279-35331981 GCA_949629155.1 Myopa testacea
ACTCCGCTCTTTGCGTTAACACACACACACACACACACACACATCTATACATACTATCATTGCACACACACACTCACAACAATTTGAATACATGATCGCATTTAAATGCTTACGTGTCAGATCCCCGTCTCATCCTTGCTTCCTCCCGTCCATCCTCTCTTCCCTCCTACCGCTCACTCGCGATCCCCGATCCCCGTCCACCGCCTCGGCCTCATCTTCGCTCACCTTCGTGCTTCCTGTTCTCTGACGAATGATACGCATCGTCAAAGGAGCGGCGAGTACCGACATAACAACTCAGAGCCTAACAGAGTCACGGTGACAGAGACGCAGAAAGAGACGGGGACGGTGACAGAGACGCAGACAGGAGTTGAATGGCTCCGGAATTTATAATCAGAGACCGCAACTAAATCATTGAATCAATAATGCTGGATGTTGTTGGTTAACCAGGAGAAGTGGTGAGGTTAGGTGAGGTGAGGTGAGGTGAGGTGAGGAGGACAGAGAAACTGACCATAGAAGTGAGTGACCGTGTGTGTGTGTGTCTGACGACCTTCGATGGTGTTAGTATCGATGTGTCTCTTGTCTATGATAAGTGTTGAGATTAAAACAACAACTGGTGCACACACGCAGCCATGAGTAGTTAAAGTGATACACACACACACACACATACACACACACACACACACAGAGTGAGACACCGCACAGTCACAGCTACTGTCGCAGTCGCAGTCAACGTGTGCGAATCAATTTCAGTGTAAGTTATTCTGATTAAAAGCTAACAGCCGGTGATTAAGTGAATTCGATACAAATCAAGTGGCCAATTCTGTGAGTATGTGTGTGTGTGTGTGTGTGTGTGTGATAAAATGGCTTTCAATCAAGACATCAACGAGACATCAAGGAGTCTAAAAACTTAACTAAAGCCACACAAAACAGATGAATGTTGCTGTAATGCAACTCAACCCACAGAAGCTCCTCAGCATCTCCTCTCTGTACCGCATCCTATCAATCAACCGTCTCCCCCTCCTCCCACCCTCTCACCCGCCTCGTCCCCCTTTTTTCCATATTCGGCTGCGTCAGCATCATTAAAGAAAGATTTTTCATCCATTTGCAGGACTTAAGATGAATTTTATAGTCAACCAACCACTCTTCAGCTACGTGATGCTGCGTTGGCTGGCAGCTGGACAAACGTGCTGCAGTTCGAGAGCCCTCTCCGCTGAATCCTGCATCCGTTATCCTTGCTGCTGCTGCTGCTGGTACTGTTGCTGTTGCTGTTGTCATTCTATTCAACCAATTATATTGAAGAAAGCCAATGAAGCAGAAATTCGCTTTCTTTTCGAGTTCTTTCGGTTTCAATTCTCTTTCCCGCTGTTCGTGTGGAATTTATTCGTTATTCTTATTCTTTATTTATTTCCTTTATATTTTAATGCATCAACAACCTGATCGGCGGAGGAGGCGGGGCGGGATGACGCGTCGGGCGTCGAGAGACGGACGGACGGACAGAAATGCAAAGAAAAACGATAGACAAACAAACGAACGGAGAGACAGAAAGGGAGGGAGAGACAGAGAGGGAGAGGGAGAAGAACAGAGTGAGGATGGATCCTTCCGAAAGATGTCCGTAGCATTGAAAATAATCTCAAAAAAAGAGAGATAATTCGCCAAATAAAAGATTTAGATTTAGTGAGAAGTGAATGGAGAAAAAAAGGAAGAACAGATGAAAAGAAAAGAAGAAGGAAAGAAAAGAAGAAGCAAAGAAAACCTGCACCATCTTGAAAATACGTGGACGAAGAACGGGAAGACTCGAAAGGAAGATGAGCAGGTGAAAGAAAGGAATCCAGGCGAAGAGAACGAAGAGAGATGAACGAAGCAGGAAGAAGAACAAAAGCATGATTGTGACTGTGAGAGCAGCGAAAGGTGAGGATGGTTGAGGAGGGGAGGGGAGGGGGGCGAGGAAGCCGAAGAAATTTAAACAGATGTAAGAAAATCAATACTTCGGTAGTGAAATATTAAAAATCTGCAGCACCTGAGAAGCGTTTTAAGAGTTCTACAAAAACACAGATTAACAGAGACAGACAGAAGGACAGACAGACAGACAGACAGAACTACAGACAGACGAACTCCGATCGATTAACCTTAAAAATGGAGAATGAAAGGCAATTAAAAAAAGATGTTTCTTTTATGACAAATAAATAAACCATAAAAAATCTTTTCGGTATTTTTTTCGATAATTTAAACTGATTTCCAGCAGTTGATTTTCTGTTATTTTGATTGAAATGATCAGAGTCCAAATATAGGATCAGATCGAAATAAAAACCTGCAGATTATTTTTTATATGAACAAATGTTCATTTATATCCGAGTTCGTCTCTTCTCCTTCTTTCTGTACTCTTCTTGGTACAATTTAACCTTCCCCCCCCCCTCTCCACCTCCTCCTCCCCCTCCAGATAATCCAGAAAGTTTTCTTTCCTTTCGATTATGATAGAAAATGGAATAATTTTCGAAATTCAAGCAATCAAATTAATTGATATCAGAGTCAAAATTGTTATTTTTATTGTTGTCGAAATTGTTATCGTTGTTGTTGTTATCGTTGTTGTTGTTGTTGTTGTTGTTGTTGGTTCTTCATCGTCTACTCCATGACTCTCCAACCCATCAACCGTTATACGTTGAAACGTCACCCAGTCACTTGGCCCCCTCCTTCGCTTGTCAAACATCTTCACTTCGTTGTTATAATTAATACAAATTGTGGTCAACGTTACCCACGCACACTTTAGACACTTACAAGCACAGTCACACACACACACACACACACACATACACACACACACATACAAACACACATAAACATACTGATACGACTACATACACAAACTCGTATTAATACACACACAAACACAGCGCATTAACTACACTTAATTCACTCGTTAATTGAAAAGTTCTTCAGTGAGAAAACTTCGATGTTGGGAAGCGACTAACGAAATGCTAACAAGAGACCAGAATAAGGAGAAGAAGAAGAAGAGGAGGAAGAAGACGTTGAAGAAGGAAAAAAGAAGAAGAAGTAGAAGAAAAAGAAGAACAAGAACAAGAAGTTATTCATTCTAGCGACCACTAACACAAAAATTCTCGCAGTCGTCGCATTCGCATTGTTATATAACACATGACGATGGAGGAATATACACACACACACATACTCACATACACATACATACACACATGCATGCATACATACATAACCAACATTTAAACATGTGACAATAAAAGTTCACTATCGTTGGTTGTATTGAAGGGAAGGCGGAAGGAGTTCAAATGATTGGAGTATTCTTAATGATGTTGTTGTTGTTGCTGTTGTTAATGCTGTAGCTATTATTATTAGTATTGCTGTTATTGTTGTTGTTGTTGCTGTTGTTGTTGTTCTTGTGTCCACTAATCCAATCAATTAAGCTGAATTGCTTCTGTAAGACATAAAAACTATGAATGTTGATTTCATTGGATTAACTAAAACATGTGTAATGTTGAGTGGGAGAGAAAGGGAGAGAGAGAGAGGGCGACAGAGAGGAAGAGAGACGGAGAAACGAACATAGATAAAGTGGGTGCTATTGTGTGCGTGTGTCACCGATTCACTCCATACACAGCCATGTGACACAGATTCGAAAGGGACCCGTGACTTGAACTCGAAGTTTATTAAAGAAATCGTTCTCTCTTCCGATCTGTCTGTTTAGAAGCTTAACTCACATCTGAAAAAACTACAGAATATCGTAGAGAGAAGGAAGGAAAGAAAGAGACGAACATGTGCGAACATGTTTGAGTGTGTGTGTGTGAACTCGTACATACATTGATGTCCAGGTGTGGTGGGTTGTTATTGTGTTTAATTGAATGCCGAATTTCATTTCTGTGATCATAATTAATCACATTGAAAGGAATTGAAGAAAACTTCATCAAAAATTTAGTGCACTTCATTTTAAATTTCACCTCAAACACTGTACAAGACTTCATATAATATGTTTAAGTGTGAGTTACCCACGAAAGTATCTTCAGTGTTCAGAATATCGTCGGAAAATCGGAAAAATGTAAAAGAAAAATAAATAAAAACAGTACTTAAGTAAACTCTACTCTATGCTTAAGCTTCAATTAAAGAGTGTTGCTTCGGGATCAGGAATTTAATTGCAATTTATTGCAACAGAATGCAACTGAGATGCAACTTCAACTGAAGTTTCTTCAAGCTCCCTTCAAGATCCTCTTAAGTTCCCCTCAAGTTCCCTTCGAGCTCCCCTCCGGTTCCCTTCACGTTCCCCTTAAGATACCCTCAAGCAATAAAGTTTTCTCCCTCAAGTTTTCTTCTTTAAATTCTCTGCCACAAGTTTTTCGTTCATCGCGTCTTCCGTTGAAGTTTACCACCGTTCAAAATGTCCCCTTCATTAACCCCACCCCCGGTGTTGTTCCCATCATTTTGCCCATCATTTAAGGACATTTTATTGTCTTTAAAGTTCATTTATAATCGTGTAGATTTGCTACAATCCATTTTTAGTCGCCGAAGTGATCAAATTTATGCAGACTCTCCCCTTCCCCTCGTCAAAACACCCTCTCGACTGGTGACCATTCAATCATTCCTTCAATCGTTTTATTTTCTTATCGTTTCTTTTGTTTTCCTTCCACCCACTTTTTAAATCCATCATCATTTCTCCGCCACGCGTAGTTCAGAGTTCTGACTAATTTTCTTTTTCCGATATAATTAAATCAAATTAGTTCACTTAAAAAATGTTTTCTTAATGAAACGACAAACTTTGCGATTTAATTAAACGCAGAAGAGAGTGAAAAGAAGACGATTTGTCGGCGACTCCGGGGAAGAGGAAGACATGAAAAGTTTCAACATTAACATCATCATCATGATGACTAATACGATCATCGTCATCATAGTGAGCATTATCGTAATCCTCACAATCGTATTCATTATCACCAATCATCATCACCATTCATCATTCATCATTATTCATCATAATCTTCTCTAAATTATATTCATCATTATTCATCATCATCATTCATCATCATCATTCGTCATCATCATTCATCATCATCATTCATCATCATCATCATTCATTATCATCATTCATTATCATCATTATACATCATAATAATTCATCATAATTATTCATCAATATTCATTAACATCATCATTCATCATCTTTAAAATCATGTTCATCATCATTCATCATTCATTATTCATCATTATTCATCATAATCTTCTCTAAATTATATTCATCATTATTCATCATCACCATTCATTATCATTATTCATCATCACCATTCATTATCATGATTCATCATCATCATCATTCATCATCATCCTCAGCAGCATCTTCATCATCATCATCATCGTCATCGAAATGCATCAGTGTAGCCTTCTTATTATAATAATTTTTGTTATTTTTTCCGTCCTCCTTCTTTGTTTCTTCTTTCGTTTGATTCCTTCCTTGGAAGAGGGTAACCGAGGAGGAGGAGGAGGGTGCCGGCGGCTGGTCCATCTGATAGACCAGCCTTAAAGTCATCTTATTTATAAAGCACACTGAAGATTTGCTCAGTAAAGAGCCAAAGCCACTGATTTGCCAACCGAAGAGTTTAAAAAAATGGATGCATAAAATTGATTAGCTTCAGCTGCTGATGTTGGAGATGACGATGATGATGCTGAAGACGATGCTGCTGAGGATGATGATGATGCTGAGGATGATGAGTCTGATCTGAGTCAGTGTCGGGAAACTTCCGCGTCTAAAAGGCACAGAGTACAAACTAAGCTACGCAAATTAAATCATTTTAATGATTAAACGCAATTACAGCTGAAATCGCAGCTTAATCGGCGCTCCGTCAGTCGACGAGCGATTCGAAGTGAGGCCGAAGCTGAAGTTGACGATGATGATGATGGCGATGGTGATGGTGACGATGCTGGGGATGCTCTGCTCTTGTCACTAAGTGCACGTTAAGCTGCCTCATTATGCGTGGAACGGAAGGAGCGAAAAGAAGCCAACGCCGTAAAATAGACCGAAGCGAAGGCGGACAGAGCAACAGCAGGGCACACGTTAAGTTAAGAGCAGCAGCGAGGGGCGGGGCAACACTTTCGTCGCTCGGAAAGCAGCTGAAGGAAGTTTTAAAGCTTAGAGACATTAATGAAATTTTTCAATTCAATTTTCGAATTATTCCGCGCTCAGTCAGTGAGTGAAAGCTTGTCAACCATGACGCCCTCTCGTCGTCTCCCTCTCTCACCATCCCTCTCTCTCTCTCTCTCTCTCTCTCTGGGATGAAGCAGAACCCCGACTTTAGCGGTGCGTATTCTTGACTAATGTTCTGCTAGTTGTTGTTGTTGTTATTCTTCTATTGTTTGATGCTGATTCTATTCATTGATGCTGATAACAACAACAACGAAAACCGTCGATGGTTAAAAAATAATGAGACAAAGGAACTGAAATAATTTGTATGTGCGGAGTGCCGGCATCGCGGAGAGGGTCGAGGGTAGTCGAGGGGGTCGAAAGGGGCTGACGGAAGCGGGCAAGGGATGGAGGGAGGGTCGAAGATAAGCGAGGATTTGAAGAAAAGAAATAAAGCGAAATGCAACAATCAAGCGAAAGCGACAGAACCAGGAACTGGCTATAAATTAGATAGAAAAAAATTAACAAAAAAGAGAACAAGGACACGAATTCGTCCGAATTTCAATTGTGAAATTTTATGGCTGCGACTTTTTATGGCTACGCTTTTTATTCGTATTTTAAAACTAGAGGGGGAAAAAAAACCAAACAATTGCGAGACACAACATTAGGAAAAACGCATTCGAAGGGGTGCAATTTAAACAAAGAGAACCGAACGCAACCCCTGCCCCTGTTCTGCAGTTAATTCCCTCCCCCCACCCCGCCACCAGCTGACCGGAGCGAGGATAAAAGGATTTGGATTTGAGGATGAAAGGATCGAAGGACAAACATCGTTTACGCTTAATTGATTTGAATTATTTATCGTTAACGAGTTCAACAAGAAATTGATTTGTGCAGCGAAGCGAGGATGACACGAGCCGGCGATTGAGTGACGCACACACACATACACACACTCACACACACACACACACACACACACACACATACACAAACTATGACACACATACGTCTGAACATAGCATTTATCTGTGAGATCACCATTTTTTAGGGCCCATCATGAGGTCAAACATTTTTAACTTATATAATAAATGATACACAACAATTCAAGTAATAATAATAATAGTAATAAAAGTAGTAATTATAATAATTATATAATATTAATAATAATAATACATAATAACAACCTTCACAATGACGTTGATAGCATATTTAAAGAAACTCGTATAAAGTTCAGTTTACCTTTCGTAGATCTTTTCTCCTTCTCCTTCTTCTTCCTCTTCCTCTTCTTCTTCTTCTTCTTCTTTATACCCTCCTCTACACCGCAGCAAAGCCGTTGATGGACAAACGTTTGACATGTAAACTTAATTCAAGCGACTCTGTAAATCGGTAAATCGGATCAGGCAACTAATAGAATGTCCCGAATCGTAGAGCGGGACAACTGGACATCGAGACAGAGAGGGAGAGCGTCCACTAAACGGATAGATTTGTGGACACGGAACTTGTAACCAAGGAGGGACGACGGAACGTTTCTGGAATCATCAAAATTGCATTTATCTAAACATTTTGTGCTTTGTGCTTCGTTTGCTCTACACACAAATACACTCGCTCTCTCTCTTTCAGGCCCCGTCCAACACTGTTCCTTTCTCTTTCTACTGCTGACTCTTCTCTTTCTACGATTTAAATGCATGTTTTTATCATGTCTTCTCTCTTTTTTCAGTTGCACCTCGTTTATTGTTTGTTTTATAATCTGGCTTCGTTTTCTACATCGGTATCTATGTAGATGTATATGTGTAGATGTATGTGTGTAGGTGTGTATGTAGGTGTGTGTAGGTGTGTGCATGTGTGCGTGTGTGTCCTTTTAAATTTAATCTCTAATTTTCATTCCCATCTAAAATATGTGATGTCCGATTTGATGTCTGATTTGATGTTAAAAATTAAATAGCTTTCAATGCTCTGTACATGGATGTGATCTATCAAAAGACTACCAGAAACTAGAAGGCTTGTAAAATTGCTATCCGTTACGATGACTGATAAAAAAAAACTCCGAAATTCTACGATTACTATTAAACATAATTACTTAACAGCACTAAAAGTCAATGCAATTTGATTCAATTTTCATCTTTATTTTAGTTTAAAGAGTTTTTTAAAGTCGAGTTTAGTTTTTAAGAACCGAAAACTCTTGAACAATCTTGAGTAAAGAATAATTTTGTAAAAATACTCTTCTATTATGGATTACTTATGCAATGTTGCACATGGTTTGCGATTTACTGATTGATAGAAGATTTTTCAAAGATTTTCAATAGAGAAAGCCATGTTAATAACTCTTTTATACTTCTTATAGGTTAGTCTTACGTTAAAACACATAAAACAGAGAGAAATGCCGAAAAACATTGATTAAAAGGCAGAGATTAAAACACGGAGATTAAAAAGCAGAGCTTAAAATCTATAAATTTGATTACTCAAAAGTAGAAACGAAATCATGTTGAAAGCACTCGTTATAAATTCAAATGCAAGTTTAAAACGCAGCTGGTCTTGGTTCCTCTTTTTTTTTTTCTTAAAATATTTCTGTTTTTGTGCTCCTTTGTGTTCAAATCCTGTGCTTAACACTTTTTGCAGCAAATCCTTTTTGCTTTATGTGAGAGCGCATCAGGTTTCCGCTTAAGTCCCTGGAGTTTTACGGGTTTCAACGGTTTTCTTTCGCTTTCGGAAAAGTTGTTGCTGCGAATTTCGTTGGTGCAGATGACGATTGTCGGTGTACGTATATTAAAAGCGAAACGCACAAATAAACACACGCGGCCAGCCTCCCGCCAGTTCTCATGTGAACCTGTTTCCTTGCATGTGTTTAAGTGTTGCGCCTCCACTGCCCGCCACCCCACCACCCCCTCCTCATCTTCCTCTTCTCTCCCGCAAATTTTGTCCTGCTGCTGCCTGAGTTTAAAGTGTTTCCTCGACGGCGGCAGCGGCTTTTGTATCAAAGTGATTTGTGAGCCTCTTCTTTTTTTCTGCTTATTGTTGTTGTTCTTATTGCTGCTGTTGTTGTTGTTGTTGTTGTTGTTGTTGTTGTTGCTGCTGTTGTTGTTGTTGTTCTTATTGCTTTTGATAAATCCTATAAAATCCTGTAAAAATGTATCCCTTAAGAATGCATTAGAAAGGAAACCTCGAAAACTTCTTTTTATTTCAGCATCCGTTCAAATGTTGTTGTTTTTGTTTTGTTTTTTTTTTTTTTTGTTTTTGGTCTTTCTTCTGCGTTTCGGTGTTTTATTTTTCACGCTTTTTTCTTGTGCCACGCTGCTTTTTTTGGTATTTATGCTTTCTTTTATATCTCATTTTTAGATCCCTCGACGCTTGTTTTATCAGCATTTCATTTTTTTGGGTTTTATTTTTGGTTTTTGCGTTTTTTCGGCAACATTTTAAAATGTTTTGTCTTTTTCGCGTAATTTTTAGCACTTTTTTTGCAGTTTCTGCTGAGTCTCCTTATTTTTTTCTTGTTTCATTACCTGGCGACTTCTTTTCCTCTCCATCATTTGCTCACTCTCTCTCTCTCTCTCTCTGTCTCTCCTGTAATGAAACTATTTGTAGTGAATTTTTCAATAAAATTTTAATTTCATTTAAGAAGAATCCACGAATTTAAGGTGTCAAACGATGATCTAAAGTAAATTTTTAATTTTTATCATTTCATATTATTTCAAAATATAATTTAGTAATAATTCAATCATGATTCAATATATCCATGAAATGTTAATGAAATTTTTCATTATTTTTCACTATTTTAATTCAGTTCTTTCGACTTTTCTTCATAGTCACCTGATATTGCAACAGTTTTATTAAATCTCGAATCATATACGAATGTATAGATAAGTATAACACATGATGTTGATGACGATAATGATAACGAGGATGATGATGATACTGATGATGAGCTGCTTTAATAATATTTATTCCCCTTAGAAACGACGGGAAAAAAATCTAAAAAGGATTCAGCAATATTCACACATTAAGGATGAAGCACCATACAACCACGCCTCCTCCTCCGCGCCCCCATCGAGCACCAACACTAGCGCCAAACCAAGAAACACTCAAGATGCAACCGTGGGAGAAGCGAAAGTGGAGTAAATTTTAAAACGGTGTCTAAAATTCGATAAAATTCTATCCGCACAAAGAAACAAAGCATATTAAAGTACGAGTAACAAAGGAAAAATTGCTCAAGTTCGGAGCTGCTGCTGTTGCTGTTGCTGTGATGTTAATGCGAATGTTGTTGTTGTTGTCGCTGTCGGTGTTGTTGTTGCTGTTGTTGTTGTTGTAGTCGGTGTTGTTGTTGTTGTTGTTGTTGTTGTGTTTACTGTTGCATTAACATGAGTACATCACACTTCACACATAAAAGACGCACACAGACACTGATAAGTTTACATGTAGTGGAATACTCAGAGACACACACACACACACACACACACGTTTATGTCGACGCACTTCCGTAACGGTATATTGTATCTAAGCTTGAGTACAGAGCGCATGCAGCTGATCCTTTGCTATCCCACAGAGAGTTAGTGTATGTATACGATGTGTATGTGTGTGTATGTGTGTGTGTGTGTGTTGGTGTGTGTGCACACGAGCACTTTATGCGTTAGTATGAGTACACAAACGAATTTACTTAAATTCAAAGTGACAGCAACGCATTTTTTCCAGCAGGGAAAACTTACGATTGCTTTTCTTCGTTTTTCCGACCAAGAAAACTGTAGAAAAACTGCCGAAAAAAGGCAAAAAAAGCACGAAAATAAAGAAAGGAAACAAAATATAAAACATAGGAAAATATAACGTTTATGTTTTCAAGACGGTGGGCGGGGTTGGGGGCGGGGCGAAGGTGTTGCTCTCCGCTCAGCAGCCACTCGCTGCGAGCACTTAAGATGCAAGTGAGAAAAATGTTCCTTTTAACGGAAACAGCATCCTTTTCTTCTGCTTCCTCTTCTTATTATTATACTTCTCTTCAGTGTGCTTTCACGTCTACTTATTCTTCTTCTTCTTCGTCTTCGTTTTCTTCTCATGTTGCTCTTGCTATTGTTGTTGTTTTTCTTCATCGTCATCTTTTTGTTCATTGTTGTCGTTGTTGTCGCTGTTGTTGTTGTTGTTGTTGTTGTTGTTGTTATTGTTGCCTGAAGAACGAGCTTCCTTCTTAGTTTTTTTCCCACATCCAGATCCACGTTGAACGGCATTTTTTTAAGGTGATGAATGGAAAAAATGTGCTCCTCTCCAAGCGAACGTGTTTTTCTGTGTATGTGTGTGTGTGTGGATGTGTATGTGTTTGTGTGTGTGTGTGTGGGTGCATGAAAGAGAGTTCTCCAGTGTTTGTCTCATGTGAGTGAGTCTCATTTTTTATTTTTATTTGTCAGTCAAATTAATTTCAGTCTCTTAACTAAGACCGAAAAATAAACAAAAACAGGTAACATGAATACAGGTGGCAACACAGCTAAAGTGAAGTGTTGCCAGCGTGTTTGATGCGTGTACTCTTTACAGCTGCCACCGACAACTGTCACTCTTTGACAGCACTATTAAAGGATGTCCAAGTGAATGTCGGGGACGTCGTCTGAACAGAGCCCGCATAAGACAACAACACAACCACAACAACAACTAAAAGCAGTCATTTAATAACCTCGAAGCGATTACAAGCGATTACATCGCACTTCATTGCATCCTCCCCCCCTCCCCCCTCCCTCCGTCCCACCCACCCACCACCCCTTCTTCCATTCTATCCACTGTATCAAGCGAAACATAAAACTTAACTACAGTTGTTGTTATTCGACATCATAACATCTCATCAAACATCAGCATCATCATCATTATTATCATCATCATTATTACCATCTTTACCATCATTACCATTACCATCACTATCATCATCATCATTATCGCCATGATTATTACTCCGATAAATTATCAAAATAAGCCAACAAAAGAAAATCGCTAAGATTGCCGCTGAACAAAAGAGCGCTAAAGTTTAAAGTGCTGGACTTCAAATTCAGCTCCTTCCATGTGCATAAGAGCACCCACAACAACAACAACAACAACAACCAGGATAACTCATTCACTGATAAGCTTGGCCGAAAGCCCGTAAATATGCCGGGCGTCTCGCACTCAACTGATTCGCAAAATCAGAGACCTGCTGCATACTTTTAGGCTAATTAAATTTAAATATATACCTAAAACCGCAAGAGCGCGAGAAATTTAATTAAAATTTCGTGTTGCGACCAGCGAAGAAGCGAAGAAGCAGAACAAGAAAAGGAGCAGGATAAGGAGCGCAAGGAGCGCCGAAGGATGTTCCATTCGCTTCACCGGTCGCTTTATCGGTTCGGCCGTCTGTCCGGCTGTCTGTCGGCGCATCGTCTCTGTCCACCCTCGTGACATTTAAAATTTATCTATGCGCCAACCAACGCCAAGCAGCACTCAGTCTCAACTCATCAACAGCAGCAGCAGCAGCGGCGGCAGCTTCGGAAAGTTTAACACCAGCACTGATTTTCATTATTAAAATTGAATGGAATTTATGCGTCCGACTCCGCGTCCCTCCTGCCCCCCTCCCCCCTGCCACCCACTCGTCGTTCGCACTCGCGATTCGGCTGCGAGGAATTCAATTTAGCAGATCCGGCTTCATTCGAGTCCATCTCTTAATCCTTGCACTGAATTATTAAGACTGAACTAATGACAGGGAGCGGGGGTGGTGGTGCTGGGAGTGCGGTGCGGTGCGGTGCGGGGGTGGGAATAGAATTGAATTTAAAATAAATTAAATACTAAGCCTGCTGCGTAATTCGGGGTCACTAAAAGTCAAGCAAAGCTTAAGCAAACTTCAAGCACTCGCTAATGAAACTTTTCGGGAAACTGAAGTTGAAACATTATTTAAGTCAAACAGGAAGACGGAGAAGAAGAAGAAGAATAAGAGGAAGAGGGGGAGGACGAAGAGTGCAAGTGGTGAGCTAAATTATATATGTTAATATATAAAATCTAAGCGCAGTGTTTAGCTTCATGCAGCAGCTAATGGAATTCATTTCCTCGGTAAGTTCGTGGAAGTTCTATACTCGTATAAGAGAGTTAAGATGTTTATTAGTATATTTAATCCTTTTGTTAGTCTTTATAAATAATTAGATGCATTTTCGTAGCGAGAAGAATTCAATTATTATAGAAAAGAATGACGATAAGAAAGTAATTCTTTATTCTTTCGTGTTTTCTTCCTTTTCTCTTCTTCTTTCTTTTCTTCTTCCTCTTCGTTTACCTTCTTTTTTTCTTCTTTTTCTTGCATTACTGAACAAATGAGCAAACAACAATGAAAACTAAACCAACAACAGTAACGACCACAACAACAACAACAACAACACGTTACTAAGCATTAAGGCACACATTCCGATCGCAATCACATGGTAACACCACCACCGGCCACCATCACCATCACCATCACCATCGCCATCACCATAAATAACGGTTATTAATAACTTCGTAGTAATAATTGATGTTACATTAAGTTCGCTGAGCCACCGACTGCGAACATCATCACAATTAATTAAACATGAAGTACATAGGAAACAACAACAACAACAACAACAACAACAACAACAACAACAACAACAACAACAACAACAACAACAACAACAGGAACAACAACAAAAATAAACAACGATTACATCAACAACAAATACAAACAGCAAAACACAAAACCAACAACAAACAATGTAAAAGTATATAAAAATCACACAACAAACAGAACAGAAAAGAACACAAATAAAACAACGAAAAACGATAAATAAAACATGGGAACCACTTTAGTATGGATGACGTTGCGTGTAAAGTACACCGTGTTGTTGTTGTTGTTGTTGTTGTAATAGGTAGAAGGTAGTAGTAGTAGTAGTTGTTGTTGTTGTAGTTGTAGTTGTACTTGTTGTTGCTCTTGCTGTGGTCGAGGTTTTTTTTATGGCCCGCAGGAAGACGTCTCCGATAAAAATCATGGTTGTCCAGACGCAGCGGGACGAACATCAGCAGGTGAGAATGAACAAGAAAGAACAAACAGTGGAGGGGAGGGGAGGGGGGAGAGGAACCCCAGGGTTAAAGCGATCCGCTTATGAAGATGCGAGACGTACAACAAAAGAGTACAAACTGTTGATTGTGTTGAATCGGAAAGCAGAAGGATAAATCGAATGATGATGTGAATGTGTGTAAGCGTGTGTTTGTGTGTGTGTGTGTGTGTGTGTGTGAGTATGTAGCCAAGTGTTAAAGTGTAAAAGAAAACCCTGTGCACTCAAACTTTACGACTGAAACACGCACGTTGTACACACGCGTGCGATTTACATGTTGAACACGATCTGATTTGATACATTATCATAGTTACACACACGCATACTTTCTCTTTTACTCACTCCGTTTCCTTCTTCTTCTTCTTTTTGTTTGCTTTTTTCTCCATCGCACATGCAACTTTTGCCAGAAAACTGATGACGACGCTGATGTAACGAACGAAGTGAAGTCAACCACGAGTCACCTGTTTGACGTTCATTAAATCTGACGCTTGTCCGATGCGCTGACATGAAACTCATTAATGGTCACTCAGCACATGAAGCCGGGGCTGCATTCCTCTGAATAAATAACGGTAAAAAAGCAAAGTCACTCTCTGCTGCACTGAGCGCAATCACAGTGACGTCGACAACGATTAACTTGGCCTCAACACGTATCCAGCGTTGAGAAGGAGAAGACGAGAGAGAGAGAGAGAGAGAGAGAGGAAGAGAGACAGACAGAAACAGAGAGTGACAGAGAGAGACAGAGAAAGACAGAGAGTGACAGGGTGACCTTTCAGTCTCATGAGAATCACGAGACTGTCACTAATTCCATGTCACAGTTCACAATTAATTAAAAGTGGTTCATATTTTGTACGCTACACTTGAATTCCATGTGCTACACTTTATTATTATTATTTGAAAGGGTCTCTTAATAAGAGGTATCCAAGCACATGGCCATAAAGTACATAACAAACAAAGTATACTTGATTATTACTTTAGAGAAGTATATACATAAATCGAAATGATGCATGGATACAACCGAAAACCGATGACCCAATCCACGGAGTGTACCTACAGACTCCATCGATACCAGTGACCCTCATTGAATCAGCAGTAAGTTCATGTAGAGTGTGTATGAGTGTCGATCAGGCCGCTTGTAGTGTCGCGTCGCTCGTCGACTTTCTAAAAAACTTCACCTGACCTGCAACTGCATCGAATCGCGTCGCATCGCGATTCATATCCTTCATATGAATAAATCCACTTTGTAGACACTCCCTATGAGTCTGCCGGCCTGCCAACCGGCCACGCCCCCACCTTGCTGTTAGGTGCCGCTGTCATATGCAAAGTGTTGATGTGGCAATCAATAACGACGTGTTGAACTAACGTACTCGGTTCGCACACACATCCACATGCACATATACAGCTACGTCTCCATTATGGCACAACAACTCGTAAGCTTTGCTGACACCTACTGATTGCAACATTATTGCCCTTCAGCGCCTGACATCGAAGCGAGGCGAGGTGACGGGGTGCAGCGCTGGAATGCGAACCTGAAGCTGAAGCTAGAAACGACGAGTGGCTGCATAAAGCAGCGCGAACCACAGCCACGGGAGGCGAATGAATCTGAGTTCTGGCAGCCGGTCGTTATGGGGCAATAAATCCCAGGCTTTGACTTCAATTACTTAATTAGAAACGATTGCCCTGGAGGCGATTTATGGGCGACACTTGGCGCGAAAAGTCTGCGGGCGACACGACGACGGTGATGGTGATGGTGATGGCGATGACGATGACGATGACGATGACGATGATGAGAGGACAACAACGAACTCGGATACGAAGTTTCGCTAATGGCGATGGAAGGAGAATGAGCCAGAGTACTCGTGGGCCATCGATGATACTCAGATCTGGGATATGATGACAAAATGACGTTCGGGTGATAATTGAAGTGCACGAAAAAGTGTGTTAAAGCAACGCGAGTGCAGCATTAAGTGCACAATTAAATGAATGTGGGCGACTTTTGTAAGCAAGCGTAAAACCGAAAGAGACCTCAAGCGATAATAAGTGCGTGATTGTGTCCACTCCATGCTATCATTCAGTCAATAAACAGCACAGATGACGGTTGACACTTTAAATGATTGCATTTGATTTCATCGCTTGCACTTTATCGCTCATACATTTGCATATAATTCACATATGGTTAATCACCACGCTTGGATGGAAGAAAGAAATTCCGCGAACTCAAGAAGAGGAAGAGACAACAACGAAGAGTGGAAGAATTATGCAAAGACTACTATGCATAATTTTACACCAACAACAACAACAACAACAACATGAACCACAAGATGCGTGAAATTGCTTAGAAAGTGTTTAAAATTGCCACGCCAAAGAATGCTATACAACCAACAGCTGAATTCTTCCATCTGACCTCAGATTCAGATAATCCGAAGTTTAAGTTTCATTTGTCACGATATCAAGACATCACTTTACCCTAAATTCCTGCCCCCCCCCCCCCCACGCTTTAAGTATGCTCGACGCCCAACTATCACAATATTGTGTAAGCAACAACAAAAGCTTCAATTAAAAATACAGTCGCTCTCTGCCATGTTCGGGTACTAATTATCGACCTTTTTATTGGCGCAGTTAATGTGTCAAGATTAAGCGTTCGACTGATGCTTCTTCATTCACCTGAGCCGAGGTGACCCAAGCAGTGGGCAACCCAAACAGTCCTTAAGTAAGTCGCTGTGCTCCTTCTACTTGGATGTCCATATGCGTGTATAGGAGTGTATAGCTGTATAGACATGTATGTATGTATGTATGTATAGCTGTGTGTTCAGTGAGAGTTTACTGTACACAATTTCATTAGCTACATCAATACATTTCGAAGAGCTTTCAACCGATACCCAGCTTGTGAGACGCTCATAAATATTGACTGTGATGTCCTTGTTGGTGCAGGACACTTTGCTCGGAATGGACGGGGGACGGGCGGGCGGGGGAGGACGGGAAGCTATTCGTTTTGAGCGGAGTGGAGTTGATGAGAAGGGTATACGTGATGGTTTATCTTTGTAATTTATGGCTAATTGTAAAGGATATTTGGTATCTTCTGCTTATTATACCCCTCCTTCCTCCTCTACTTCTTCTTCTGCTTCTACTTCTGCTTCTTCTGGCTTCGTTGTCGAAGACGACCAACGAATGAATTCTATATTCGAAGGACTTTTGTCCGTCCGTCCATACGTCTGTATCGCCTGCGACGAGGCATCTAAATTGCGCGTTCCTGATGAAATTAATCGACAGAATCGAGTTTCAGAAGTAGAAAGAGAGAAGGAGAGAGAAAGGAGAGTGAGAGACAGTGAGAGAGAGGAAGGAGAGACCAGCAACTGACAGCACAATCAACTGACAGCAGCTGAAAGAAGTACTTAAGCAACAGAAGCAATACAGTTACACAGACACACGAACACACACACACACACACACACACATATACACACATATATAATACACTCATACATACTAATTTCTAAGGTCAAACACGATTCATGCTCGTTGTCGTCCTTGACGCGGAATCGGATGGGTTGAGTTGCTTCTGTTGACTGTGACAGCAAAACTTGTCAATAAAACTTGTCAAAGCGGGTTACAATATTTTCTCACAGGTTAAATAATTAAGTTGGCAACACCGGCAGCATCGTTTTGTGTTCGGGACAAAGGGCGAGGAGAGGTCTGAGCAGGAGAGAGAGAGAGAGAGAGAAAAAGAGAAAAATCGAAAGAGAAATGACTTCGTCTCGACAGAGTCGATAATTTGTTGAAAGACGCCACGTAAATTTGTTGTTTTCGAATTTTACTGTCGTTGCTGTTGTTGTTATTGTTGTATGCTATTATTAATACAACATTAATTTGTTGTTGTTGTTGTGATGTAGCTCAATTTTTATTGAGGTAAAAATTAAGTTGGATCCAAAAGTTAAGAGTTCAGTCAGACCATCAGTCAAACCACCCTCCACTCCGCACCGCTTTCCGGCCCATCATCATCTTTAAAATTGGGAGTCTGTGTGTCTGTGTCTGTGTGTGTGTGTGTGTGTGTGTGTGTAGCATACCGTCATAAAATGCCAAAGGTTACGTTGAAAAGTTATCTTGTCGGCTTTATTGCGGCTTTATTTAGTTGTTGCCATAAAATTCAAGTTGACAGTAGTTGACTTTTAATTGGGCTTTAAAAAACACCATTAAGAAACTTTGGCAGCTGAAACTTTTGTTGTTTATTTAATGCGAAAAGGCTGAACATTTATTTTGATAATTTAGGCCGCCAGCCACCGCACCACGCCCCCCGCTTCTTGGCTTCCTTTCGGATCCTTTCGACTTTCTTAGGTCTTAATTTGTTTATTTAATAGTGTTGTTGTTGTTGTTGTTGTTGCCTTTGCTGTTGTTAACTTCATTTGAAAACACTTTCATTTTGCAAATTAATTGTGACGTCCGAGAATTGGTTTTGTTAATTAATGGAATCTTATTAATCTGGCGTCCAATTAAAGTGCCTCAAACGGAGTTCGAAGTTTGAATAACTGTTGCTCGAGCGAAGTCACAATCAGCGTGCAGATTGTAATCTCTGACATTAGAAATGCATGCAAATACACATACACAATTAACACACTACTAACACACAGCTAACACACACATACCCGTATATGCATGTATAAATACGTACCAACACACACACACACACATACACGGGTATAGAGATGTCCTGATCAGGATTGGTTGCGGTTGCAATCTTTAGTTTAATTTATGGTGCATGAAGAGCATTCGACCGTATTAATCACTAAATCTACGTAATCAAGTTCAGTTGAAGAACACAAGAGAGAGGGAGAAAGAGAGCGAGCGAGAGAGCGAGAGGGATGTTGCTATAGATTGGAGACTGAGAGCCACTTGCATTGTTAACGTTGTCTGTCGGCTGCTGTGGTCGGCTTTAATCAGCGCCATTTGGCCAGCATTAAAAGCCACTTCCAGCGATGGCCATAAAACAGCATTAAAATACAAACGCAGGCGATCGCTTACTTGGACCCGCTTTAAAGACATCGCGATGGTGGTTGGTTCCTCGGTTCGTCCTTCGGTTGGTTTGCTGATTCTGCCGGAGTACCAACTGTGAGCCTGTCTTTCAGAGTGTCTGCGTTCCTGTCGGTGTTTCTGTCTGTCTGGGTGTGTGCCTCTCTTTTCGATCCAGTCTACTGGCCAGAATATTATTTTTTTCCGGTGATCTCTGTAAAGAAATGGAATAAAATTGAAGGGCTTTCTTTGCGTCTCCGGCATTAAATTGGCGCTTCAGGTTCAGTCAAGTTCTCGAAATCTTTCGGAATATTAAATTTTATTGTTGCCGTGTTGCATACAAATGTAGCATTTCCCCAAAGAAGAATCATCGTCAGCAATTGCGACGGAAAAACGAACGAAAAGGATAACAGAAACGAAACGGAACGAATTGCATATTCCTGGCATCAATCTTCAGTTAACGGTAACCCTTTAATGAAATTGGCAACAAAAAAACCAACGAAAACCCTAAAAAAAGAAGAAGAAGAAAGAACGAAACAGACGCAAAAAAAGGGCAACTCTTTTGTGCCTTTTGTCAGGCACGCACAATGAAATTTCAAGGCTGCGGTTTCGATACCCACTGAAATGCAGAAACGAGACTCATATGTTTGTGTGTGTGTGTGTGTGTGTGTGTGTGTGTGTTTGTGTGTGTGTTAGTAGCAGACTGATATCCTGCCAGACGAATAGACACTGTGAATGGCGAGTTTGGGGGCAGCTGCTGGAAGTGATCCTTTTTCGTCCTCATTCGTCGCCGGAATTAGAAAAATAAACAGCACTTTAAAGCCACGCGACTCGATGCGGCGCGACGTCGGAATAAATACTGAATTGAATGACGTTAATTTGCCAGAAATGGTTAGCATTGTCAGACGCCGTGTCGCCATTTCGTATGCAAACGAATTGAATTGAGGTAAAAATTTGGCGTGTGAGTGTTTCATGTAAGTCTACGTGTGTGTGTGTGTAGTGTGTGTGTGTAGTGTTGCCTCCCTTCTCTTCCCTTCCCTTCCCTTCCTCCTTCACCAGCAAAAAAGGATTGGCCACAACAGTAATTTAAACAGTTTCTCTGCTTTGAAATTTGAATTAAAATAACCATCGCGGGAGAGACGTCAAAAAGTGGTAAAAGAGTTACGTTCGAAGGAAGACAGAGCAACGGAGAGAGAGACAGAGAGAGAGGGAGAGATAAGGAGAGGGACAAAGAGAGAGATGGACGAAGAGGGAGAGAGAGAGAAAGAAGTGGAACGAGAAGGCGAAAAAAGTTGATTGCCAAAAGTTGAAACCCCACAAATTAAACATCCCTCAAGAGCTTGTGGTCTACCGTGAAGCTTGCGTGTGTGCGTGCGTTTGCAGCACGTAGCAGGTTACGGAACGCGTCGAGCCGCTCCAAGTCGCGTCGCGCCGCGCAGAACCCATTTCGTATGTAAATTTATAATTTAGCATCGCAGGTCATGTAAGTAAAAATAAATTATGCAAGAACAAGCTGAGGTACAAACGACGGCCGCCGCGACTGGCCAAAGTGTGGGGCCAATAAATAAAGCGAAGCGTCTCCGCCACCGTCGCTGTCGATGCCGCTGCGTCCCAAAAGAGCGCTAAAGAGTTGATTGCAGCCGCGCGATTCGCAAAAGTAATCGCTTCGGACAGCACGACAAGAAGCAGCCACGCCTTTAAACATTACGTAACGATTATGAAAGATAAAGCAGAATGATACGTTGAATGAGAGAAGGAAAAAAGCAGAGTGAATGCTTGGTAACCGGTTACATTTGACCTTCTTCAGTCATTCGTTCACTCCTTCGAGCGCATTCACGGTTCATTTGGATTCAACGCATGCAGCTGCGAGTACTGTATTCACTCTGTATATAGTATCAATATCACTGTAAGTACATCGCATATGATGACCTTTGACTCCAACGTGTTCCAAGCAAACCGCTCGCTGCGTCGTTGATATTCGTCGTTGTTTGAGGCCAACCGAAACTAACGCGGTCTCTTCATAGAAATCATCGCTGGTTGTGTAGATGCGTGTGCAATAAGCCAACAACTACAACAACAACAACAACAACAACAACAACAACAACAGCAGTTACAGTTACAAAGCGTGTCCTTCTGCAGCCAGAATACCAGCAGAATGCCAGGACACAAAAAAGCGACCGCCAACGCGTAACCGAAGCGAGTCCAACAAAAAACTTAACTCATTTTTATTAAAATAGGTTTGTTTTTTCTACACACCAGAAATACGAGGATTAATCATGTCTACGATATGCAGGAGTAACTTTTCATGTAGGACAATTTAAAAGTTTAGCAGCGACTCACAAGAATAGAACGAAAAAAAAGCAACAAACAGCAAAACGATTCAGGAACTGAAGCAGCCTCCGGGCCACCGCATAGCTCATGGTTATGCAGGTACACACACGATTAAAGGTCACATTTTGAGAGCCCGCAATGGAAAAACAAACACATTTCAGGCTGCAACCCTGACGGTACCCGGCAGGTTAACCGGCTAACAAGCTACAATTAAAGCATAACATCAGAGAAGAGTCTGGGAGGATATTTAAAATGAATACGAAGAGGAAGCACACACTAACCACGTGCCACTTCTGGTTAATTTGAGTTAAGGCAGGAAATTAAAACGATTAAATTTTAAATTAATGAAGTCAATGAAAAGGTAAACCCACAGATGCCGAAAGATGTCCCTAATAAAAGACTCCGGTCTCAATTATCATCTATCATTTACTTTTGCTTGTAGTGCTTGTAAGCTTCTAGTATTTCTACTAAAATATTTACAACAGATTTACAGGACCCATTTAAAATATTACCGTTTGATGGAGAATAAAAGCCGGCTAAAGTCGGGCGAACTATAGACCAAAAACCTGAAGACTGTATATTGGTGTCCGGATTACTACGAAGCCCCTGATATATCTGATTGTAAAACCACACACCGTAAATCTGTGGACTGTATACAATGTAAACTCAACAATACGTAAAAAGGTGGAAGGAAATGAAGTGAAAATGGGGCGGAGTATGATAATGATTTGTGATATAATATCGAACAGTAGGTTGAAGGGGTCTCATTCCATTTGATGGAATTGGATCTACGCAATCTTTTATCTACCGCATCATTTGAATATTCGTCCAGATTCTTCGGAGTTATATTTTGTCTCTACTGTCATCTGTCCGTTTTAGAAACCTCTGTCTGTATACATGTTAAACTAGCATTTTCCTCGCCCCCCTCCTCCATCGTCGCCCTTTCCTCCTGCCTCCTCTTCTATCCCCTCCTTCCTCGCCGAGAAGACAATCGTCAACAATTTGTTCGTCTTATCAATAAGCGATTCAAACAAAGTTGATTTCATCCGCTTGTTAAAGTTTTGGTTTCGCCCCCATTCGAAGGACGAAAACCGAACCTGAACCCGAACCACCTGAACTTAAAAAAACCACCAACTTGCTCCTTGTTGTTGTTGCGATCGTTTTTACGCACGTCCTCGTCGCCGCGTCGCTGTGCAACAGTGAAGCTTGTCGCCGAGCATCTGTGAGCATCTCTGAACACTGTAAATCGTGACCTCAGCGCTGCTTCTGTTTAATTTGGAAAGCTTAAAGTAACCGACCGACTCCACCTCCCCACCGCCAGCCTCTCATCCGCAGCAGGAGATTCGTTACAACACGCTTGCGATTCCGAAAGACATCGAAATAGTTTCATGAACAAGCAAAAAAAAAAACATACACAAGTGAAAATTATCCTGACTTTGTTTATAAATCCACACAAAAATACACACACAAACACACACACAGCCACTCACACATACAAACTGAACCCAAGCATAGCCACAAAGCTACCTGCTATGCTTCCAATAGTAAAAACAACAACTGGGGCACCAACCGGAGCACCAACCGGGGCACCAACTGGAACAACATGAAGCGAAGCCCACGCTTTGGGTTGGGTTGGGTGCCTCGCAGCTGGCTCGGTGGCGCCTCCGGTGCGGCGTGGTGAATGCTTGCAGACACGAATTAACATCTTAAGTTCGTAATTAATCTCAACTTGCGGAATTCTGTTATTTCGCTGTCATCATCATCATCGTCCTCGTGTTCTTCGTGTTCCTGGTATTCCGGGTTCGTTGTTCGGCACCCTGTATTCATTAACGATCCAAGCTTCATTCCACCTTCGAACTTTGCGCCAGACAGGAAGCGGATGTGATTGCAAGAGCTAATTTGAAGCCAACACTAATGCCAAAGCAAAATAAACAAAACAATGCGAACGCAGTTGGCAATGCGGCATCAGGATCGCATTCTTCATCAAGGACCGAGGACCGAAGACCGAAGGACGAAGGACGAAGTCTAATCGACGCGCATCAACATGCAAAATGCGTATAAATTGTTTAGTTTTCCTTCGTTCTCGTGTACCGTGCACCTTCCACTCGGTTGTCCCTGATACAGTCTTCCCCCCTGGTCTTCGGTACAGTCCAACCCCCCCCCCCCCCGCCCCCCCTCAGCAATTGAATGGTAGGGCGACGAAAGATTTCTAAGCTGCTGCAAATTAGAGAAGAAAAATCCAAGGAATGAAATGAATGCTTTTGGTAAATAATGAGAATTTCACAGAGATTTCTAAAGAACACAGAAATTGACAACAGCGTCTGGGAAGAGCTCCCCAAAAGTAGGGAGAGAAGCTTACAACAACGACGTGGATCGATTAAATTCGCAGTCTTTGAGCTTAAATTCAACACCCGACTTAAGTTGCAATTAAGGAACTATACTGGAGATCCACAATGAAGTACTTTTGCAGTCGAGTTCTTTGCGAGAAGTTAAGGAAAGGCAAACACTATAGGAAAGCAAAAAACACCGGAATCTCATTCCTAGTATTCGAACTTTGAAGAGACACCATCAAAGAGTACTGGTGATCATCCTGGCGATTATCCTCGCTGCTTCTGACAACCAGTGGCCGAAGCTAAAAGCTATCAGCAGGTCGTTTGTCAAAAGTGGCCAAACAATCCTAAATCATGTTCTAAATTAGATTCTGATGCAGCAAACTTCGTGAGGAACGGAATCGCTTCAAAGTTCGCCGCAATCATCATTAAACCGCAACAAAAATATTTTCATCCGAAACCTCCAAAAAATCCCAGGCAATTTGTTACACTTACAGCACAAACGAGTCCTTAATAATGAGGCCGCAGAACTGTAAACGTATTTATTTTAAGCCGGATGCCTATTATTATTATTCACCGTAAACCGGGCTCCGGCAGGAGTGAACTCGAGGAAAGTCACAGGAACGAGTAAATCCACGGATATTTGAGCTATTTATACCGTTATATAGGATTAGTTTATTACCTAAAAAATCTCCGGAAATCGGGACGTTAATCAAAAAAATAAAAACACCAGAAACGCAAAAGTGGGAACAGAAATAAGAGCCGCACAACCGAGCAACTTCACTATCTGCCCGCCCCAGCCGCCTGACACACAACCAGCAGAAGGTACAACATTTTTATGACCCAATAAAAATGTCATTTGGCGCTAATGTTGCCTACTCAATGGCTACGTTATGTTAGGCACCCTTCCGTCTCTGCCCAGATTCTAGTCAAGGAAAAGAAAGCATTTATTTCGGGCAGCAAAAAATCTCCCAAATCAAAAAACCCCCGCCTACTCCAGCACCACAACCAGGACTCACTGCGTCTCCGAGCTGAAGGAGAGAAAACAAAAATGCTTTCATGGAACAACAACAACGACAGCAACAAGAAATAAAAACATTTTAAAACTCAAATGCTTATCTAATCGTTTTTGAAGCATCTTGACACCTGTAGACCCACTTCCCCGGTACGCCCTCCCCGCCGAAGACGATTCGAAGACTGCTGCCGGTTACTGTAAATCCTGTAAAGATTCACACCTTCGTTGGTCGCCAGGAGCACCGAATTGGCAGCGTCTTAGAAGCAGCAGCAGCTGTCATTAATCTGCAATTGGCAACTTCTCGAGACCCGCATTGCTACAAATACAAAATGGCGGCCAAATGCAAGAGGAACAAAAAAAACCCAAAACTGTTATCTTGGAGCTATTAAAAAATCGTAAGGATTTAACAAAAGCGACAAAGACAAAGGCGCATGGCGACCGAAGGAGAGAGAGAGAAGGGAGGACGGAGGTTTGGTGGAAGCGGTGGTATGGGTGAAGCGGAAGATGTGAAGCAGTTCTGCAGTCCAGCTGCTGCTGCATAAAAGCATTCATTCGTGCTGTTGTGCGACACAATCGCGATATCAGTTTGCAGCTCCAGAACGGTAAAAAATGTCGAAAAAATTATAGCATCGAGCATCTTCGGAGAAGAAATGTGAAGGTCCTTACGACTCCGATGTGGACCAGCAACATGGTGAGTTTCATTTCGTACCCCCTGGCCTCTCATCCCCTCAAACGGCACACCCCACTCGATGCCTCTGTTTTTCCCCGAATAACTCGGTAACATTTTTCTAATCGCTTCAAACTTCAAGATTTATACCAGCTACCGAACGCGATTCAAAAGTGATGAACGATTTGATTTTTAAACAGCCATTTTTTACAACAACTTCAGGCTCACGTGTGCGAAATGACTCTGCACGGGTGTTGATTTCTATGCACGCATGCCTCGAAATAGCCGCCGAACAGAAGGTTCCTTGAATGCGCTTTAATATCTACTTTTGCGAAATTCTTTTTTAAATTTATTGACGACCATGAATAATTCACATTTAATACGCTGGCCAAAGGGCGAGGCATAAATCAATAGAGTAACTTATCGAAACATTGAAATAATTTCAGTTCTGTATCGAGTCTTTAAATGCAAGCGACTTTTTTATCTAGCAAAGTTGGGGTTTCACTCGTGTAAATAAATTCTAATGTTCTTTGGGCTTCGTTTCACAGATGGTTTTTAACAAATGCAACAAAGTCGATTGTACACCCTCCCTTAATTACAACTGTCAATATTTCTTGAGGAGAGATTTCAAATCGCAGGTGTTTATCTTTGACAAAATATGGCGAAGAATTTTTAATGAACAATATTAAGGAATAAATAAAATATAAATGAGATATTAATATTATTCGAGTTGAGAGAATTATTTGGTGAATAGTTTGTAATATTATGGTCCAAGATATTTTGATATTAGACTATATCAGAAAACCAGACGTCGCACAAACATGATTGATACCTGTTTTTGAAAGCTGGCGCGTAGAGTTATTCTGCGAAGTTTCATGGTTCTAGCATTATTTTTACGGATTTTCTTTTTGCAAAGTTTGACGGGTCTACGAAGCCCCGTTACGGAGTTATAATCGCTTAAAGTTTTGCTATGTTTCAAATCGAATTACAAGTAAACTTGCATTGAACACTCAAGTTGACAACATTTTCCAGCACCATCATCAACACTGACATAAAACAATTCCAACGCAAGGTTGCCATATTGTTGAAAATTTGCACTCTCCAATAAAGCATTCCGAAAACTCAAACTAAACAAAAACTAGTGTACAAAGTGCAATAACAGCAGATTGTGAATCGGAATCTGTTGTTCGTTTATATCATTTCTTTAGCATGTACTCGTGTTTCTTAAAGGAAGAGTGGGAGTGTGCGGGGACGAGTACAGGACATGACAGTATACACTGACGAAAGACACTGCGGAAAACCCTCAGAATATCAAAGGAATCCACAAAATGGTCAAAAAAGGGGCCGGTGTCTCGAACTCCCGGTGGAAGTGGTATAAAAATATGTATTTTATACATTTTTAACTTTTGTGAGTCAACTGAGCAGAACTTTCGTGGTGAGGACATTCTACAGCTTATGCGGGGAAATTCTTCTAAACCGATTACCGGACTCGCACCCGCCTCAGCGGTACCCGGCGACCCAGCGTTGGCGATGGAGGACCACAAATAAAACTGTTTATTTTGGAAGTTAGTAATACTTTCTATGAACTTTGCGGGTATTGCTTCTGGTGGCGGTAGTCGAGGTGGGTGGATGTGGGTGCCGGGGGGGGAAACACAAGAATGTGTATGAGTCTAGTTATAGTTGCAGGGTGCAGGGTGGAGGGCGGTGGTTTCTCTGGGCTTCTCTTGCATTGCAAGAATGCGACAAAGTTTTTCTTTAGTTTTTCCAAAAACAGACAATTTTTATGGTTTTTCTTATTTTGGTTCCTTATTCTTCTTCTTCTTCTTCTTGTTCCGTTCTGCTTCTTGTCTTCTTTGTTTTCTATTTGGCTTTCGGTGCATACGACGAACCAGGAACCAGAAACTTTGAAAGTATCCTGAAGGTGATCGGGGAGACGAAAATGCCCTCACAAAGGGGGCGGGGGTGGGAGGGGGAGAAAAAGTTAGAGCAAGCAACTAACACAGACTAACATTTCTACACACACATAGATACCAACATATAATCGAATAAACCGAGATGCCTTCAAGGAATTCTGATTCAATGTAATAAATGACAAAAGTTGCTCAGTGCATCCCAATATAACGGTGCATTCTTCCTCAAAAAAGGGGCGTAGCAGCAACCCGAATCGTAGATGAGGTCAGAAAGACATTCCACAAGACATGCATTGCAAACAAGAAGACGGTTGAGACGACTTCCTCCGGCGGCGTCCATGCGGGGAAGAGAGGAATCCTTAACTGTGTGCAACTTCCGCTTTGCAACAGTTTTCGCGCCATGTCTGGGAGACCACAAAACCAAAAAACTGTCTCCGATTTGATGCTGCTGCAACAGAAAAACTGACCGGAAGTTGACTAAGATTTGTGTGAATAACCGTAAAAACGAATCGATTCTATTGACCACCACTGATTCCGGTCATTTGTTGAGACACTTTTTTGTATGCTTTCGGTGCCAAATTCGGAACCCTTGCAAACCGGAAGTCGTCATAAACACATACTTTACACCACAAACACACCTACTGGTACACACACACAGACACAGCCTCACACACAGACACTTACGCATTTAAAGTACAAAAGCCTCGCGGTATACAAAACTTTTGACTGCTTTCGAAATGTTGTTGTTGCTCAAGGAGTGAGCACTCGCAGGACAAACTAAGGACAAAGTTAGTCGAATTCATTTGTTTTGGTCGTCATGTACAAGTGTATGTGTGTCTGTGTGTGAGAGTGTGTGTGAGTGTGCCTGTGTGTGTGTCTAAAGAAAAACTTGTTTGGAAGACTAAAAGTTGTCTTCCGCTCTTGCAATTTTATTGGAAAGAATTTCATGGAATGCAAATATTCGTTGGTCCTTGATATGGTGCATATATCTATGTACATATATGCATGGGGCTGCATATATACATGCATCTGAATATTAACACGGTTTCCTTACTAGCAAAATGTCAAATTTCATTACTAAAAACGAATCGGACAGTTTTTTACATCAATGATTCAATCAAAATGATTTCGGACACAAGAACTTTTTGTGCATGAAATTATTTTGAAACTAGCTTCAATTTGGAAATAAAGGACCCTAATTTTATCAGGATCTTGATTTTCTTTAAATGTTTGATGTCTTTTTTCATTCAATTTCAAGAGATCTCAGAAGATGTTACTTTTAATGATTCATCGAATTCGAGTTTCCACTACAAGGGAGATCGTGGGTGGGGGGGGGGGGGCGGTGTAGAGTGTACTTTTAAAGGGTTAATCAGCCTCTGTTGCTCTCGATTTTGTTTCGACTTAGTTTCTAAGCGCTTTAAAAGTTGTCTAAACTTCAACCGGATTCAGAACGTGGTTACCATCTATCAATCGCTCACGATTCATGTGTCGGGAATTAATTCCTGCCCCTCCTCCGCCTCCGCCTCCGCCTCCGCCTCCGCCTCCGCCTCCGCCTCCGCCTCCGCCTCCGCCTCCGCCTCCTCCTCCCACTCCTCATTCCACTTCCTCTTCCGCCTGTAATTTGGTGTCTTTTAGGGTATCCTTTTGCGTTGCCTTTTTTCATCATTTAATCTTCCAACTGTTGTTCCGATATCCTGCCAACAAACAAAAAGGATCACATTCATCAAGTTAAATTAAAAATAAAACAACAACAACAACAACAACAATGTAAAGGACTCATTGCTATCAAAGTCGTGCATCGCGTCACAATTTTAACACAAAAATCGACAGAGAGCGAGCCAGCGACGTGATACCTCGAAATGTTTACGAACCGAGCAAAAAACGGTGGCGCTGTTGGGGGCGCCGCGGGTAGGGGGGGGGGAGGACGAGTGCGAGGAGAGGAGGGCGGGTGATGAGGCGGAGGAGAAGGAGGAAGGATGTAAGCTGGCGTACTGTCGTGAACTTCATTTCACTACACTTCATTCTCTGACTCGCTCTCTCTATCTCCGTCTCTCTCTCCATTTCTGCCTTTATCGCTCGGTCTCTGTCTCGCTATCTCGCTATCTCTGTCACACAGCCCGATCAGATTCCGTGGTTGTGTTGTTCGCTCAAGAGTTCAGATAAATCAAACAGGATAAACGATGCATCGCAGCACTTTTGAAAATGAAAAATGTTTTTATGATATCCGCTCACAGCGCATTGTCTCTTCCGTCTCCCACCAGCTCCCTTCTCCCCCCCCATGCCGCTGTCATGTGGGGTTTTTCTGGCTTCCGAGTTTTTTTTTTTTGCTGCTCCTGCTCGAACTTTTAACTGTTCGTTCGATATCAGCGTTGTTGTTGTTGTTATTTAAAAGCTCCTCTCACAATGAATGAGTAACTGAGTGAGTGAGTGAGTGAGTGAGTGAGTGAGTGAGTGAGTGAGTGAGCCGCGAAAGAGCGAGAGGGGGCGACACGAGCAGCTGTGCTAATAGTGTGTCATGTAGACGTCAGCTCATCCTCGGGAATCTTACTCAGATTTAGTGGAACAGAGGCGCCCACCGTCGAGGAGTTGGTGGCGCTTTCTTCCGCTCACCGTCTTTTGCTCGCATCATCCTCATCATCGGCATTCTCATCAGCTCCGTTATTCCGATAAAGCGACTGTCAGTTTAACGTTTTATTGCTGTTCATCGTGCTTTTATAGAAGACAACAACAACAACAACAACAACAACAAAAGAAATGAAAAGAACAGAACAGAAGAAAACCTCGCCTGTTGAGCAACAACAACAGCAACAACAACAAAAACAGCGTTTCATCTTTTCATTAAATGTCTCCAAGCGCCGCACTGAATTTTGAAATAATCTCACGTGTTTCTCGGCCGTTCGGCGGCATACGTTAGCGAAGGCATTCCTGGAGCCTTGCATTCGAAGAGGTCCTTTAGAAGTGCACGTTTTATCCTTTCGGCGATCTGCAACACGTTACGTTCGGCTAGATTTCTGCGGCTGCTGTCAAAAAATCGTTGTTATTCTTTGAACTCGCTGCCTGTCAGAAGATTCGTGTGTTAAATGTGCTGCTTCTTCTACGTGCTGTTGTTGCAGTACTCGTTGTTGTTGTTGTTGTTGTTTTGCTTTGTTTTTTCTTAATCATTTGACTTGCGGCGATTCACGGACATTTTCAATATGTGACGCTGGAGACACGTCATGATATTTCGGCATATTTTCGGTTCACACAAAAATGTTAATTTTTTTTTTTTGTTTCTTTTTTTCGGTGCTTTTTTACCGATGGTGGGGTAATTCAAGGATAACAAAAGAAACAGGAGCCGGCGGTGTGGAAAATTAATTAAACGTTGTAAAAGAAGAGGAACAGAAGAGACGTCAAAGTAAAAGCAAGCAAGGAGATAACGGAACTTCAAATATATTCAAAGTCAGAGAAAGTTTTGATTTTTTTCACCGAATCACGATTTACTCTAAAATTGACTTGACAAAAGTTTTATGTTTCTCTTGCTTAATTTTAATTTTTCTAGAAGAAATCTTCTCCTTCTCCTGCCCCTGCTCCTTCTTCTTCATCCTTCATCGTTTTCTCCTTCTCTTTCTAGAGGAAATCTGCAATAATATGTAATTCGTTGTCCTTGCATTGCGTGATGTACGTGAGATTTGCGCGTTATGCTCACGTAAGTGAATAAAATGGCTGCAAGGCACTTAAAGCAGCGTCCCCGTCGCATGCGGCTTGAATCGAGCGGCGGCGGCAGAATCGGCATCGACGTGAAAAAATGTTGACATAAAAACGCGGCTGAGTTATTCTTATCTTGTGAAGAGGTAAACCACACACACACACACATACACACACACACACACACACTAATAAACATTGGAGACGTGGGTCGCGGCATAAAAACAACTCACGACAAACAACGTTGTTAACGTTTCTAACGTTGTTTACAACGCATTGCGAAATCGTATGTGACACACGTTACGTTACGTTACGTTACTTTACGCGTTATGTTACGTGAGTGCGCGGAGGGGGCGCGGGTGGGCGTGCGATGGTGTAACTATTGCGAGAGTGCGAGAGCGTCATCAAGGATACGTGGCGTGTTTAGTTAAGAGATTTAACGCTTTAGGATTATTTTATTTCTTGTGCGGGTGTCTGCTGGGTTTCGAATCTTGTTGTTGTTGTTGTTGTTGTTGTTGTTGCTCTGTCAAAATATCTCACCCATTTGTATAATCCTACACACACACACACATATGTACATACATCTCGTATAAACAGATATAACTACACGATATGCAGCCATTTTATGAAGTGGATATAAATTTACGACAGCATCAACTAAATTAACGGTAACTAAATGTTTTCCTTTCGACTCGAAAGGATTCTTAAGCTCACTTAAGTGTCAAATTTATTTACTCGGCGGATTTATTTTTATTTAAAGCACACATGAAATATTACAGATAGCGAGAAAGAGAGAGAAAGAGAGAGAGAGAGTGAGAGAGAGTGAGAGAGGGAGAGGGGGAGAGTGTAATCGAGGTAAGTCGCGGTGGTAATAAATTTTTATTAATGTCATCAACGACAACAACAACAACCACAACAACCACAGCAAAGTTAAAGGATGTCGCTGGCGAATGCAGTTCAGCGAGCAATTTAAGGTGCCGAAATATCGAATAATAATCGAGTCAGGATAATAAAAACACTCGCTGCTTTAGTGCGAAGGACATCATCAGCATTTCGCGGCGACGTTTATTTAATGCCACTTCGAAGAAACGAAATAAAACAAAGTTCGAGAGTGAGAGAGAGAGAGAAAATGACTCACTGACTCATTGACTCACTGACTTACTTCGTTCGCTACGTACTTTTGCACTTACACACAGCGCTCAGCTCCATTAGTTCAAGGACAATGTTTGAGCTGCATTAATAAGTCGTAAAAAGCGAGCGTTGCATTATATTAAGTAACAGCAACTGATACTTTCTGACTTTTACGACTTCGCACGCCACTTCTGCAGCCACTTACAAAGCTGCAGCCATTCAGCGAGATCCCAAGAATAGCTGGAGGTGCGGAAGCTGGGGGGGGGGGGGGGGAGGCTGCTAAGTGAAGGTAAGTGAAACACACTCTAAAGTTTGGCGAAAACTTAAGTATTTGTAGCTTCAATTAAGTGCAAAAATTACAATGTTGAGTTCTCTAACTTTAGGCGAGATGCTAGAAATACGAAGCTCTTTGATTATCTTCGCACCGACTTATTTTGAAAAACCGCGCACTCAATGAAATGATGCTCGAAATTCGTTAATAACCACTGCAACAACAACAGCAACAACGACAACCGGATCAGGAAGGACAGCGACCGAATAGCGTCGGCGGCAACCCTACTTGGGTACTTTTAATTACTACAAAGTGTTCATTCTGACGAAGTCGAGACATTTTCAATGTAATGCGAGGAAATTCCTTGTCAACTTTGTTGCTGGCAACTTTAATGTGTCAGCGTGTGTGTGTGTGTGTGTGTGTTGTAGCGATTGAAGCTGTCATTAGCAGCGAAAGCAGCAGCAGTTGCAGTAGCAGCAGCAATAATGATGGTTGTCGCCAACACTTCAGACACGGATGCGTCAAAATGCGCAAAACTGCGTCAACAATGGCCACCGTCGATTACTTCTTCACACTTAACCACAACGACAACAGTGACAACAGCAAATACTGACAACAGAGAAGAGAAAGAAGAGAAAAGCGAATGGAGAGAAAGGAGAAGGAAGTGAAAAAGAAGGACGCAAACAGGGAATAACGGAACTCATAGTAAATCAGCTGAAAACAAAAGACAATCCTTCTAAACATGGTTTTGTAGTGTTTTATTGTGAAAACCCTACAAAAGAATTGGGAAAAAAAAATCTTCTTCCCGGAAGATTAAATTTTGGAACATCAATTGGACTGGAAATTATCTTTGGTGGGATCGATCTGTATCTGAGATCTAAATTCTTAGCTAGAATATATTGTAGCTCTAAAAGATTCCAAATTGTAATAGCAAAATAATTCTAATAGAAGGTGCTTCCTTTAGAAATTGGCTTTACATTTCTTCTTCTTTTTTTATGTTCCCTCCTACTTTAAGGTATTGTTAGTTATTATATAGTATATACATATATTATATTTATCTGAATATAAAGACTTTAAAAGCATTATTTTGCCATTTATTTTTGAGTAAAAATAAACTTCGTGAAGGGAAGACCTTTCTTTGGTTATTCATTTGGAAATATTTTAGCTTCCTTGCACAGTTTTTGAAATACAATAGTTGAAATGGTTTCCTTTAATTGGTATTCTATTTTGCAGAAATTAGAACAGGTGGCTAGGGATTTCCTTGCTCTTTTTTGGTTTTTGTTAACAGACAACCAACCACATGACTATTCTAGTTTTCGACATTGTCTAGAGAGTTGTCTATATTGTGTTCAACTACAAGCATTATCTACATTATGTAGTGATACGTAGCATATACATATGTAAACGACTTCGCCAAACTTTGCCCATAAATCAGCGCAAAAGGATGTCCTTTTATAATGTGAATTAAATGAAGGGCGAGCCAAGGAGGAGGAGACTCTACTCAAAAGGAGGAGAGTGTGCATGCAACGAATGCAGCAGCAGCACGCATGGAAGATGCTCTGGACACATGCAAGAAAACACTGATTGCAACGGCGACGGTGGGGCAACGAGACAACAACAACACCAACGAGAAGAACAACAACACCAACGAGAAGACAACAAGACCAACGAGAAGAACAACAACACCAACGAGAAGAACAACAACACCAACAAGAAGAACAACAACAAGAGCAACGAGAGTCCAACAAGCAGCTTTCCTTCTTTTTAGAAGCATCTACTTTAGAAGCCACAAAAATAATATTTCACGGAGCTTCCTTAAGCCTCGAGCACAAGCCAACAACCAAACGAATAAACGAACGAACGAACAAACGATCGAATGGACGAACGTCTGCGGCAACACTTGAGAAAGTTTCAAGCAGCGCTGCACTCGTTGTGAGCCCTCCAGAGAGGGTGTGCAGTAAGACAGCTCCACTTGACGGTGACTTCAAGCAAAAACTAAGAACTAAAAGTTAAAATATTCCAACCCAAAAAGCGGAAAATGAAAGCAGTTGCAAGTGTTCCGAGCAGCAGCAGCAGCAGCAGCAGCAGCTACACGCACAAATACACTCACACACACACAAAGCCACAAGCACTTGTTGTATACACACATCTCTGTATAGAGCCTTATATATAAGTGAAGCGGAAAATATAATAGGGCGTGGCGGAAACCATCATATATCATCGGCGGAAGAAACGGTTGGCAGCAGCAACATCGCCGGCTCGCACGTTGTTGCTGATGCTGCTGCGCCACAAAAAAATGTCCTTTCAACGCCTCTCCCGAGATGTTTTAATATTTGTCATCTTTTTTATTGCGAAAGGATGTACCTAAAGTTTCTCCCTCGGCTCCAGTTCTGCTTTCGAGGTTTTTCGAGCTGTCAAACCTTTTAATGAGGCAAACTCGATTCAACCTCAACCACACACCAGCCACCACCAGCCCGACGGGAGCCCGAAGGCTCTGAAGGACGATGAACAGCTCATATTCAGCAAATCACTTTATTCAATTGTGGATCTACTCGTCATCATTGCTGTCCATTTCATTAGATGTCGGAACCTTTAAAAGTACGTCCTTCAACTCGACGGTTGCGTGTGAACTGAGCTGAGATGAGATGAGCTCTCAGTTGGATGTGTCATGGCTCATGGTTCGTTCCACTGGTTGTTGTTTATATCGACATTGATTGATGACAAATCGGCCACTCAATGCAATGCAAATGAATAAAGCCAACTACAATCTATCGGATCCTTTTGATATATTTTTTGTATTAACAACGCTCTGAGGCGCACAGAAGAACCACAATCGTTGATACTGCTCTACGCTCAAAGGCAGCAGGGGGGGGGGGGGGGGTGAGCGGAGTTGCATTTGGCCTGTGGTATCAGCATTCGCTTGAATGTCGTAATGATGCCTCTGACGTTGATGATGATGATTTCAATTCATCGAGAGTGAATGAGTGTGTTATAAAAGGAATCGTTCTATTCAAATCCTTCTCGTTGTAAGTCTGAGAAATCGTCACTTGCGCTGACAGTTTTATACTCCTCCACTGCTGTCAACTAATGACCGCCAACAGCTGGTTGGACGCCCGGACGGACGACCCGACCCGCCGTTAATATGTGCTGCTATATCGTTGCCACTCCACGTTGACACTTCATTATGTCAAACGTGGCGGCCTGCTTTTCAACCCCTGCACCGTATGCATTGAGTAATTAGTGGACAAATTTTAAAATGGAATACTTACAAAATGATGGATTGCAATTCTATTGTATGGGAAGCAAACTGATAAAAAATAATGTGGTTGCTGGGAGAAATTGAATAATGCTCAGAATTAATGTGAAAAAGAGTACAAAATTAAATCCCTAAAAGGAAATCTATACATAAATAAACCACACGATAAGGGTGCCATCCCTGCAAAACCGTTAAATGAAAGTAAGAAAAGAGTGAGCATGAAGGATGAATCATAAAAATTACCAGCTTCGATTTGTTAGTTATTTTCAATTTTGTAATCAAGTATTTTCTAGAACAGTAAAGTAAGCGAGTCGTACAGGATGCTATAGCAAAGTCCAGCAAACAATCCGTTATCTAGTGAGATAAAAGATGGTCTAGTATAAGGAACAGTTTAAAGTCTAGTATCTAGTCCGTCTAGTATCTAGTCCTACACAGCTAATATACAGACTATAGTCCATTACACAATTTATTATACAGTCAATTATACAATTTATTATACAGTCCATTGTACAGTGTAATATACAGTCTAATATAGAATGCAATATACAGTCTAACTTACAGTTGAATATATGTATGTACATATAGTTAATAGTCAGTATACAGTCCCATCTACAGCCTATTATAAAGTCCAGAATTATCAAGTAGGTTCCAACATATCTTAAAGAAGAAAGGTGTTTTGCTCTTTTCCACTAGAAAGAATGTATTCCTCATTAAATGTTCCGACTTAATTTTACTCCGTAAATGAATTCAATTTACAATTTCGAATCCATGTCATTAATTTTATTATTTTCCCTTGTTGTCAACATGGTGCCTTAAATAATGCTCGCTTGAAAAGAGTGTCAAATGAAGGCATCAGCTAATTAACACCGCATCCGCTGAAGGACAATGTTGCCATCATATTATAATTGTAATGTCAACGAGCTGTCCACGCATACTTAATTTATCACCAGCCGATGTGGTCCCTGAGCTACTTCTGCGGAGGGTATCTTTATTTGCTTTCCATCTGCGAATATCTACGGATTCATTTATTAAACTCTGACTCGCCGATTTTGGCAGCTTTAATTAAAGGTGCCGGTGCCGGTGTTGGAGTATGTCTTTTCGAAAATCCTGTGGATCGTTAAGCGGTGACAGCTGTCAAAGCCGTGCCGCAGGAGGCCGACGTGGAGAAGCGTGCCAAAAGCCCTTGTGTCAATATTGCGCGATGAGATTATGGGACAGCGCGAGCGGATTAGTGATGAATGTTTATATGGAAAACACACCCAGATGCTCCTTTGTCCAGAGTCCAGCAGTTTGCGGGGCTACACCTTGATTCTGAAAGAAGCAGAGCTCATTCTGCTCCTCGGTCTGAGCATCGGCAAGGCGAGGTTCTTATCTAGGGCCCACCTGACAACCTAATCTTGCTCTGACTGATAATTTTTTGTCTTTTTCTTTTGTCGAGGGGTGGTTCTTAAGATTGTTTTTATTTCAAATTTCCGTTTATTAGCCGCGTAACAATGGAATTTTTTGCTTTCGAATTGGATTTAAATTTAATTTTTGTTTGGTCCTTTTTACATTTTTAAGGTATCGCTTTTTTCTTGGCAACGATTTTGCCACAATAACAACGAGCTGCAGCGTTTTTGTCACAGCTTTTAAGCGGCTTTGAGACACGCTTCGCCCAGCAGATGATTCGGCCGGCGGCGTTTTTCAAAAAGAATCAACATCATTTTTATTAAACGCCAAAACTGAGCGGATTACGGAGCCTGTAAATGAAGCTATACGGCCCAAGCAAACGCACCCACACAGAACTCGTCACAAGTGACCTTACGATGATATTAATGATGATGATAATCACGATGCTGCTGTTGCTGTCGTTGTTACCCGCATTTCATTAAAATGCGTCTCGGTTACGTCTTTTATTTGTTGGTTTAATGATGGAATGACGACACAAATGACAAGTAAACCCGCAGAATTAATGACAAGAAACTGATGACAAACTGATGAATGCACAAAAAAAAAAGCGAGGTGCGAAAGGAAGAAAGAAAGAAAGAAAACATTCTGTTGATATAGAAAAACGGAGAGAGGAAAAGAAGATGTTAAAAAGATAATGATGATGATGAGACCGATAAAAAGGAGTGTACTGGTGGGCAGAAGGGGTGGGGCGGCGGTGAGGGGAGGGACTGATGGTGGATAGATCTGAGATTACTTTTCGTGGGGCGTTTTTCTTGTGTATTCGTTTGTGTCATCTTTTTCTAGATTCGTAAACTTTTAAGAACACGATACTCGGACACTACGGGACGTCCTTGAAGAAACGCCGGGGCCATTCCACTTGGACCCATTGCTGGCAACACTTTTCATGTCGCTGCAGGACACCCAGCAGGACATTCAACTGCTTCGAAGGAGCGTGCAATTTGAAAGAGTGTGCAATTTTTAGGAGTGTGCAATTGTAAGCATTAAAAATTCCTCAGATTCTTCAAAACGCCAAATTATATAATATATTCCATTTATTTCGATATCTGAAAAGCTTTAAAGTTGCGCTTAATTCTTTCCTCGCCTTTAAATCGTTAACTAAAAGCTAAGAATTCGTTGCTACTTAAGTTATTTTAAATATAATTGAAGTGTAGATTTCGATTTAAATCGAGGTTTAAAATGAAGACATTAAATTCAAAGAATCCATTATTTCAATTCATGTCCTCTGAAGACGATGTACTTCACATCCATGAAATGTGAGGGTCGCAAGATGGGTTTCTGTGTCTGTGTCTGTTTCTGTTTTTGTTTTTCTGTTTTTCTACTTTTTTCCTTCCTCAAGGAGCATATCCACATCCGGGAGATAAAAGTTTCGCTCATTTCATTACTTGCTTTATTGTTATTTTTATATTTTGCCAAATGGATTTAAGTAAATCCGCAAATTCTTGCATAAAACTCAGAACTCAGAGTTCAGGCACTTAATGGGGGGTGGAAGGCAACAACGACAACAGCAACAACAACAACAAAGACAACAACGACAACAACAACAGCGGCAACAGCAAAGATAACAACAAACATGCCATCTCTTTATTGGAATATTGTTGTTGGTCTTCTGCTCCTCCTTCCCGTGCTTTTAGTATTGTTATGGTTCTTAACTAGTTACACGCCGCGTGACAACTCATCCTTAACAACAACAAAAGTAAGGAAGCAAAAAAAAAAAAATAAAAATATTATACAAGATAATAAGAATGAATATATTATATAGTACAGTATAGTATAGTATAGTACAGTAGTGTTGTTGTTGTAGCAGTGCTCTTTTTTTATTGTTCGTTTGTTTGTTTCTTAGTTGCTTTACATGCTTGAATGGCATCATTATGTTGGCGCCATATTTGAATTTAATATTTTTTTTTTTTGCTACATCCAATAATAAATTTTCACATCTCAATTATAAGAATACCCGTATTCTTAAGGATGCCTCTTAGAGAAGAGCAAAAGGACATCGAATAATAACTTGCATTCATTTCTGAGGTAAAACAGAGTTTATATTTAATTAAATATGCGTTGAAGAAGGAGGAGAAAGAACGAGAAGGAAGAAAGAAGCTTATAAGCGACTATAACAATCAACAACAACAACAGTTTCACATACAGTGCTCTCGCGAACTGGTGAACTAATAAATACCGAGGGTGTTTACAGTTACGGGTTCATTCAGGCTTAAAATCGGAGGAAACTGTTATGGAAACTTCATTATCTTAATCCAGAAATCGTTTCAATGATTGAAGTCAATAAAAGAACAACGAAGATTAGCTGTTCCTCCAGAATGCAAGTAAAAAGCTCCACAAATTGTGGCAGCACTCGTTTAAGTGCATCACAAGTGCTCCTTAAGTGCTCCTCAATGATTTTTCACTTAAATTAACTCCTTTTTACATTGAATGTGTATTATCTGAAATGAAATAATGTTCACCTTATCGCGAGTGCACTGTAGCTCCACAAAAAATGGTCACAAGCAAAACAACGGAACAGAACATTATGAGCAACAACAACTACAACTCAATTAAACTAAAAAAGAATAAATATTAAGATCGAGCAGCATAAACAATAACAACAGCAATAACAACACCAATAACAATAATAAATAACAATAACATAATAAATAACATTGAGAAATACAGCAACAACAACAACCATGTTAACGCACTTGACGTTTTACTTTCTGCTGCTCATCGTCAATTGAGTTGGCCATCAATTTTTCACTTGAGTGAATGCTGCTGCTGCTGTTCACCGAAAAACCCCCCCCCCCCCACCACGCTCTCCCACAGCTCTCCCCCGCCACTGGCAACATTCCACTTGCGTGTACACTTTAAAGAGCTCCCCGCCGCCGCCGCCGCTGCCGCTGCTGCTGCTGCTGCTGTAAGTGCGAGGATTCTCGAAAGGATGGTTTTTCGAAAGGATGGTTTTTCGAAAGCATGGTTTTTCACTGCTGGAGCTCGGCGACCGCCATCCACTCATTCGCTCGAGTGCGGCTGGCTCGATGACTCGATGGCTCAACGGTCCTGGAAGCAGATAAAATGTCTTCATTTGGTGCCAGCGTCAACATTGGATTAATTTTATGCCCACACGGAACGATGGGGAAACAACGAGATCAGAGAGAGAGAAAGAGAGGGGGAAAGAGAAAGAAATATAAGCATGAGGAGTTAGTGAGGGTGGAGGTTGGATGGGGGTAGAATTTATGTCAAGCAGCGTAGTTATCAGCGGAGTTCGTAATGGTTTCAATTTATAAGCCGTTGAATCGGAAAACGAAATGGAACGCGAATAAAAAGCAGGCGGAGTGGAGCTTCCTGTCTCTCTTCCTCCCTGTCGCTGGGCACGTTGTAAGTACTGAAAAACAACAAACGCAAGGAACACCAGAGACACCAACAACAGAAACGAAAATAAAGCAAGGCCACGATAAGCGTCAATTTCAATTAAGCTTAACTCTGTAACGGTTTTTTATACCTCAGCCACGATTACAGCAAGCCAAAAAATGTCCTTCCGATTTAATTTAGAGTTAAACTTAAGATAAGAGGAAGAATTTAGCAAAATGTTTACTCTATTTCGGGGACTAACTACCGTGTAGGGAACCCGATCCGAACAAGATTATGCTTGCTCTCCTCCACTGTTGTTGTTGTTGTTGTTATTTGTTTTGCTGCCTGTCTGATTTCTGGTTGAAAGACAGAGCAATTTATTGCTTAAGAACACCAAAAAACATCCGTCCCGAGAGGATTTGATGGTTTTTCTCATTGTCTGTAAACGATTTCTCAAAACGTCCGAATCCGCGGTGCTGCTGTCCGTGTGCTGCAGTGCTTTGAGCTGCAAAAACTGCGCCAAAAAGCATGCAATTGATTTTTCATTAGCCAGCCAGAAGAAATTCCATGGAAAAACCGACCGTAAATCGCAAGTAACACGTTAGAACAACAAAATAACAATTAAAGCAGCCGCTGCTGCTGCTGCTGCTGACTGTAATTATTGCAAGCAGATGCTGCTGCTGCTGCTGTTGCCATTCCTGTTGCCGTTGCTGTTGGTGAAGCTGATAGCAATAAATTTTTGATTTTGATTTATTATAAGAATTATTGCAACATTATTGAAAACGGCGAGTAGCAAAAACAAAACGAAAATCTCATTAGCGCTTGCAACGGATTCAAGAGCAGCAGCAACCAAAACAACAACAACAGCCGCAACAGCAGCAGCAGGTGTTGCACTGTAATGAGCTCAGCTAAGAAAATGTGTAAAAAAGCTACCAACAACAACAACAACAACAATGATACGATACTTAAATTAAATTTACTCAAAAGTAGTTGCAAGAAAATAACAACAACAACAACGATAACAATTTATGCCTTGCAATTAAGTAGAATCGCAACAATGATAATAATAATATTAACAACAACAACAATGACAACAACAACAGCGACTATGAACAATATATTGGTTACTGCTGCTTATTATTAGATGTGAGTATACACAATCATATGTTTTCAATGTGACGTAGAGAGGGCGCGCAGGTGTAATTAATTGTTGAAATACAAGCAAAGCCAACAACGATTAGAGCATTAAGGAAGAAGAAGAAGAAGAACAACAACAACAACCCCATTGAGGAGAACAATGCGAGCAACAGCAATGCAATTAATTCCATCCTATTCAGTTGTTGCATTAACTGTATCTAAGTGTTGCAATTATTTCGCGAACCAACTAATTATTTACGCATACACAAACACACGCATACACACACAGATACACACACACGAACACGAATACGAAACAATATCTTACGCTGCATTTACGATGCTTTACTTGTGTACGTTTATTATGCAGATTTATTCGCACGATTTGCGTTCGCCATCGCCATCAGTTGACCGAAGCACCAACAACCAGAACAGCTGTTGTGCCAAATGCAACAATAACAAGGAACAACAACAACAACGCTAACTACAAACAATACCAACTCTCCTCATCTTGTCTGCAACAACTTCAATTTGGTAGAACTCATTTACTTTATCCTGTCTTCATATCATGTAAGTTCTACTTAACTATAACAAGTTACCCTTTGCCCAACGACCCCCCCCCCCCCCCTCACCCTCTGCCACTTCGCAGATTTATAGCACACCATCGCCCGCCTGCACCCTCCACCCTTTAATTGGATAACACAGCCACTAACCACCGAACACCGTGTGACGTGTGCCGTGTGTCGCATATTCATGAACGCATTAAGTCAACAGTTGCTATCAGAAGACGTGACATGTCATCAGCCGCAAGTAGCAGATCCCTCCCCGCTCCAAGCGCCCTCCCTCCCCAACCCTTTCGGAATTCTAAGCGAGTACAAAGTCAGCAATATTTTTACAAAAAATCATTTAAAGTCGTCAAACATTAGATTGTATTCGACTCTATTTTACTATAGAAAGAAAGTCCTATAATAAAAAATCTACAAAAATAAAGTGATAAAACTTTATTTGAAACATACATAAACATATTATAAATGAATCCGAAAAGACTAACGATCGAATGAGTTACTTCGAAGGAGTCATCAAAGATTTCTTTTTCTCTTATTGATTATTTAATTTTCTCAGTTTCTCAGCTTTTATAAAGAATGCAATATCAACAGAAATAATAGCAGAAACAATAACAAGGATATCAACGAAATTTATACGATTTAAGTACAACATCTTCAATATAATAATGCTATAATATAATACACGATATTATATATAATTACAATATTAACAACAACAAATCTAAGTGTATCTGAATTAATTAAAATAATTGCAGGTTTTTACGAGAATTCATTTCTGACAACTCAACTCATCTCAGCAACAACAACTCATTTGTCATTCGTCTTAAAAATACACACATACGAGTATATTAAATTCCAGCTACTTTGAGCTCCAAAGGATATTTCATTATCCTTGAATCCTTTATTCTACTATAAAAGATTTACGAGTTTTCTTTGGGGGCGTTGCTGGGAGGGGGTGAGAGTGGGTGTGTTTGAAATAGTATCATTAATTTTCATTACTTGAGAGTTAAAATTAAATTTGAAAAATCTTTAACAACGACAGGAGATGAGATGAGATGTTGTTGTTGTTGTTGCACTGCTGCAACTGCGATTGATAAGGACTTACAACAACAACAACAACAACAACAACAACAACAACAACAACAATAATAACAACAACCTAGAAGAATAACAAAGAATAATCAATTTAATTTTCCATCTTAAATCAGTTCACGTCGTTTAGTTGACGAAATAAAAACGCTTTGAGGACGAACAACAAAGCAAAGAAAATACTACATAAAATCAACAAACGAAAGATTGGCAACGCCAACAGAAAATACTAAAAAAACACAACAACTGCTCTAAAGTAAGACCTTACCATGGAAGTAGAAAAGAAATACAAATAAACTATGATATTATTTCAATCTCAATTTTAGAAATCATTACAGAGTCAATTAAAAAACTTTTCACGCCATAGCAATTTTTTACTTTCATTACAATATAATTCATAAATGTTTTTTTGGGGGAGAAAAAAGAAGAGTTGCGCTTTTTTTATTAAATATCGGGGCGGAAAGTTGAAATTTTATATTTAATCACATACTTAGTGAAGATGAAGATTTTATAATAAATTTAACTCCTTAATGTTTGAATATTTAAATACTTATCACAGAAGCGTTCTCTATCGCTCTTTATCTCTCTCTCTATGTCTCTCTCTCTCTCTCTCTCTCTCTCTCTCTCTCTGGGTTTCTCTCTCTAAATTATGCATTAAGTTGTTAACCGCGTTTGCTGCATGAAAAATTGCATTGCTTTGGATGGAAACTTCAGCTCTGGGTTATAAGACACTTTTAATTTAAAAGTACGAACCCGAAAGCGAAAACACAAAAAGAAAACAACAACGACGACGAAGAGAATAACGGTACAGGGCAGAGCCAACTCCCAATTCGCTGCAGACGCATCGAAGCGAGGATCAAGCAAGCAGATTGCGATGGATAAATCCTTGAGCAACACACACACACACACACACACACACACACACACACACACAGCAACAACACTCACTTTGTAATTATCTGCATGGACAACGACAGCCAGAGGAGAGAAAGCATCAACTCGTTGTTGGTGTTGTTGTTGTTTTTTATAGCCACCTAACAACGGTTGGCGCCTCAACATTCGCTGTTACGTTTCCGTGCTTTTGTTCATTTTTTATATTTTGGATGTCAGTTAATTTTTGCTCAAAAAGTAACAAAAGTTTGATGGTGTTGCTGGTGTTGTTGTTGTTGTGGATGCTCGCTCCTTCGGCTCTTCGCTACTTGAGTGTTGCATATTTTGTGGCTGCATTTAAGCATTCCCTGTCCCATTCCCAACCCCATCGCCAGCCGCTGCCGAAAAATAGCGACCATACAACCAACCCATCCCTCCCCCCTTCCCTGGATCGGGCTTCACATCTTCTATGATTTACAATTTCATTAAATTTTATTCCGCTCTTTGACTTTGAAGTCCTTCGCTGCATCGCAGTCTTTTCATTTGTTCGCATTTCATGGAAAATTAAACCGAGCGAACGAACGAACGAACGCACCGAATGGCAACTCTGGCAACTCGACGGCGACCTGGCAATCTATGCAATTCGGCTAAGCTTCGAAATTAAGTACAGATCTTGAGCGAGCGGCTGCAACAAAAAGTTGCGCATCTGCTTTGATTTAATCGCAGCCGTTTGCGATGCGGTTTTTAAGGCCAACAGCAACAGCAACAACAACAACAACAACGACCAGCAGCAACCATCAACTTCATCAACTGCAGCGTAGATAAAAATTAATGTTCTTTATTTTGTTGTTGTTGTTGTTGTTGTTGTTGCTGTTGCAAGCCTTTTAAGCAACCTTGTTGCCGCTATTATTCAATTCCAACGAAAATAAAAACCATCAACCACAACAGAAAAAAAGACAACAAAAGAGAAGACAAGAAAAAGCCAATCCAAAGTAATTTCAACTCGTCTTCTTGGCTTACTTGAGAAGGAGAGAGACGAAGAGAGGGGCAGAGAGTGAGAGAGAGAGTTGCCAAGTCCTTTAAGCCCAAGAAATCCTACATTTTATACTTGTTGAATTTATACTTGTCGAAGGATACCCGCTTAAGTTATCCAACCATCCATCCATCCAACCAACCAACCATCCATCCAGCCAACCATGCGTCCAACCAACCCTCCATCCATCCATCCATCCAACCAACCATCCATCCGTTCAGTCATTCATACTTTCTTTATTTTGTTTTTGTTTCTACAAGTTTATTTTTTCTTTTATGCTTTCCTGCCAATGCAAAGTAAATTAGCCGAGTATTCGATTACAAAGCAGCATAAAGTGGAGACAAAAACAAATAAAAAACAAAATTAAAAGTATAAAAAACAAGGAAACCAAAACTTGGGAGAAAAAAGCGCAAAATCAGTTCAAATAACGAAGGATAACAGAAATAAATAAATCGATCGAATGGCAGCGAACTGAAGTGCCCTGTTTTGCAGAGGAATGCGGTGGAGGACGAAGGACGAAGGGTGAACATTGAACAAAAGAACACTATAGCGACCGATAAATACACACTCAATATACATCGAAACTTGGTCGCGGTTTCATTTTAAAGGCTTAAAAAACCGGAGAGAATTTTCGGGGACTAGATTAAAAATGTCGCAAAGAAATCCTTTTTGTTGCTGCCCTTTAAACGTGATTTGCTTTTAGTTTTTCCAGAGCAACTCAAACCATATTTCCATATCGAATCCATTCTATCGAACATGTTTTGCTGTTTCACCCATACTTAGTATGCCTTCATCAGGATGACTTTTGATGGCCCCGATGAGACCGTCAACTTTGTATTGATCAAAAGAGATGGATGAAGTTCAGATTTGAGAACCAACCTCATCCCACGCCTGCATTCAAGTTCCTCACTGGAAACCTCTTCACACAACGATTTTGAAGATTATTTCAATTTCCAATCCTGATTCTACTACATTCTAAGACATTGTCTACATATAAAGTTTATTTGAAACAGTTTCAAGAGGAAAAGCATTCAAAGTTGCAACTTTTTGTCACCATGGTGCTTGGTACTGTTATAGTCTATACTATGATGCCCCTTCTCTCGGTGCAGTTTAAAGAGTGTACAGTACAAAAATATTATAAATTCGTAACCTGCTTGCAATCTAATTCATTCCCCGCACTCTCTCTCTCTCTCTCTCTTGTGATTCAATAAAATTAACGACAACGTTGATGTTCCACTCTTGCAACAAGGAACAGAAGAACCGGGGAATGGAAAGAGACGGAACTCACGCTCATTGGCTTGACTGCCAACTCTTGTGCGAATGACAAAGAAATCCTTTAAATCTGCAATTACTCAAAGTTTAAGGACGAAGGATTTTTAAGTTTTTCTTTTCTTTATTTTCTCTGCTTTCTGGGTTTTTTTTTCTTTTGGTAAATGATAAAGAAATCGTTGTGAGGTCACGGACGCCTCAATACTTAGTGAGATACTACAACGGAAGAAGGAAGAGAAACGCTAGAGGATTTTACAAGCAAAGAGAGAGGGAGAGAGAGAGAGAGAGAGTGGTGAAGATAGAGAAAGCGGGAGAGAGAAGGAGAGAGAGAAGGGAAAGAAGAGAAGCAAGCAAGAAAAGAAATTGTAGAGGAAGGAAGCGGAAGTGTGTCTTTCATTAGGAGGAACATTCGCATCATTATGCAAAACCAAAAATAGAAGGCGCCCCTCCCCCCCGACCACACACAACCCCTGCATTTCCACCGCGCTGTCGACACTGCGAACATTAACTGCATTATCGTAAAAAACATGACGAGGGTGCTGGAAAGAAAACAGATGCGACCACAGAACTCGTATGTGTCGACAGTCAAATGCTGCTGTTGTCGCCGCCCCGCCCCGCCCCGCCACCCGAGCTACTCGCACCCTCAAATTCAGGGGAAGCGAGCAGCAGCACAGCCGGGGTCGGAGGGAGCAGTTTTGCGTGTGGCTGCGGAAATCCTTTAACTACTTTCTGAAGTTGCTTTGTTGCACTGAACTCAACTGGAGGCGAGACTCAGAGTCGGGGTTTCTTTGGTGTGATTCCTTTTTTTGTTTTTTATTGGCTTCCCTTGATTTTGTTTTGTTGTTGTTGTTTTTTTTCTCTTTGAAGGGAAGGGGACCTGTTGTTTTAAATCTCATTATTCTTCTTCTTGTTGAAGGTTGCGAGAATACTTCATTCTATGCATTTGTGGTTGTATGTGGCTTTTTTGTTGTTTCTATTGATGGTGTTCCTGTCGCTGCTGCTTCCTTTCTTGTGAGCTTCTTTCTTGCATAGAAGCTTATCACGGAAGATCCGGAAAACTTTTTAAAACTTCACAAATAAACACAACACAACAAGTGCACTGACGAGTGGTGCCAAAAGACACTATCTGCCGAGGAGAAGGGAAGCGAAGAGGAAGGGGAGGGGGAGGCGGTGTTGAGGATGACGTAACAAACATTCAAAGGAGACAAATACGCACCGGATAGTAATGGATCCCTGCGTGCTTCGTAGATGTGTGAGGTGGTCATTTCCTAAAAAAATCCAGCGCTCTTTTTGCACAGAATCCTGAAATTCAATTATATGTCAACATAATTTATGCATCCGAGTCTGCTGTGTCGACTTAACTCCGTGAACTCTGGACACTCTGTCGTCCTTCTCGTCTTCCTGCTCCTCCTCCTCCTCCGCCTCCTCCTCACCTCATTTCAACATTGTTCTGTTTCTTCTTCTTCTTCTTCTTCCTCTTCCTCTTCTATCGCCATCGTTGATAGTTTTTTACAGCTGCAACACTAGAGAATGAAATTCGGTGTCTGTCACCAGTTTATTGAGCAACATGATTAATTTAAATGTTCGCTACATTATCACAGAGCTTCAATTGCTGTTTCAGTTCAGTTGTTGTTCTTGTTGTTTTTGTTATCGTAGCGACGTAACAATTTTCCACTACTTTTTCTGAGCATCTCGACGAAGATGAAGATTCAAAATCGTTACGAAATTCGAATTCAATTGAGAACTGAAGAGAACTACCGGAAGTGAGAGTCTTTGCAGAGACGGAAGTGAGTGCCATTAAAGCCCCCTTCATACCCCCCTCCCCCCCAAACCACTTTTTTCCATACGATTGCCAAGCGATGGATTACAAGCACGGGTTCTCCAAGACGAAGAGACGAGGACGCGTCAACGTAAACTCGTTTATCATTAAATATTGAGAGCGAAACACCAGCGAGACGAAAGCGTCCAGGATCAAGGATAAATAATAAAGCAGCACCCAGAAGGCTGCAAAGCGTGTCAATGGCGCTCGACAGTGTCCATTAGCGCTGAGATCTTGAAGGGAGGTGGACCCGGCTGGACTCCGGCCGTCGACGAGGCAGCGCCGAATGAACGAAGGAAGAAAGGAAGGAAGGAAGGAGAGGAAAGGACGGAAAGAAGGAAAGAACGAAGGAAAGATTGTTCAGTGAACGACGATCGAATTGAAGCAAAACGACAAACAGAGCAAAAATCAAAGTTCAAGATGCAACATAATTTATCATTGCATGGAGCCCGATTGTGGACTTGTGCTATACGAAATAATAATTGGACGAGTCTCTGGCCTCGCCGACTCGAACGGCGTCCATTGCAAAGACTTGTATACCAGCAGCAGCAGCAGCAGCAGCAGCAGCTACAACAACAGCAGCATCGACACACTTCAATCGTCCGGAAATTCAATTTATTTTATTTTATTTTCATTGAAAGCAAAAATCTAACGACGAAAATCTACTTCTTTCGTTAACCAGTTCTGATGTTGTTGTTGTTGTTCCGTTGTTGCGATACCGCCATTCGGAGCAAAAGAAAGGATACACACCATCTGGCGCAAATGTTGAGGGCACCCAACTGAAAGCACTTCAAATGTAGTCCCTGTATTAATTGTAGGATTCCTCTAACTTATATCTGTATTCTTCCGCTTTCACAACGTCACTTCTTCATTCGCATCCACAACTTCGAAGACAACGAACACTATTTTAACCCTTTAACTATGCCACATAACAATGAAAGTTCCTCAGAAGATTTGCATATCCTTGTGACCGCATTCATGTCGCTTTTTCTTGTCTTTTATTAATATTGCTTTTACAGGATTTCATACTCTCATCTTCCGAAAATAGAATAGATTTAACAAAAACAAAGCCACATGATGTAGAAAAACAAAAGAAACCTTTAATGAACCTTAATATAACCACACTTCTTCTCCTTCTTTATCTCTTCCCCTCTTCCTCTCTTCCTTGTCCCTTCTTCGTCGTTCCGTGGCTCTTCTCACAGAACTCCAACCAACTCTGGTCGACATTCAAAACAAATCATAACATAACACTTCTGCAAAACAATTCAAAACTTCTTCCACAACCCTGTCACATGTCAGTTGGACCCCCAGTCGATGTGGGTCGGTGGGCCGGTGGGCCGGTGGGTTGGTGGGTCGTTCGGTCTGTGGGTCTTTCGTTCATTCGTTCGTCGGATCGGTTTTTTGTTCATTGACACTGTTTAGTTTTTGTACGTCGAAACAACAAAAAGCACAATGGCACCATATACGACAAAATGACATCACGTAGCCATCGTCGTCGTTGTTATCAATGGGAATAACAGACGAATGACTTAATAACGGTAATGATAACAAGGCTAATGAACGAGTCAACAGATAGAAGCAGCAAAACGAAACTAAACAAAATCGAAGGACATCCGCAACGTGTACAAATGGAACAACAAAAATCGATAACCTGATGGAGTGTTATACTATACTCACTCCATCGGAGATTCGATGATGTGGGAAAAAGTGACATATGCCATTGATTTGAAGTGTCCAAGTGCAACAAGGATTCAGGGAGGTGATGGAACTTTATTTGAGACAATAAAAAGCCGCGGAAGAATGGAGACTTCAAATGAATTTTTAGTAAGAAAATAAAGTAAACGAAAACCATTTAAAATCGGGGACGAGAGCTCCTGAAAAACTCCAACTCCGGATACACTTCAATCTTTACTTTATAAACCTTTATAATTTCCACTAGAAATAACTAATCATTTAGAGAAATCAACTCGAATACCGCAGATCTAAGAGATATTCTTTTCTCTTCTGGTCTCTTACAGGTCTCCACTCAAGCGAGGAGGATATCTACGACTCCTCAACGTTTTCACATCCAACCCGGTCCGTATCCATGATCTATTGACAGATATTTAAGGCTCCACATCTGCGATGATTCACTTATCCTCCAAGAGATCATCCATTGCAGCTTCAATATCCTTCTCCAACATCTTTAAAACTCTTAAAGGTAAAAAACATTCCACTTTAAAGCTTTACCTCTGTTCGGTTCTGTCTGTCTTCTGACACCGACGTTAATCGAATTATTTCACACTCTGTTTACTTTCACTCTGCCTGCAAGATATTTTGCCCGTTTCCGCTTCCGTTTCCTTTCTTGTCACCGTCGTTGTCATCATATCTGTTGCTCCGATGATTTTCATTGATTTTGCATGGCTAAACAAAAACGCAAAACAGAAGACAACGAAGAACAAGACGACGAAAAAAGGGACATAATTTATGGATAACGTTTACCTTCCTGCTCCGATCACCGATATTTTACAAACCACAAGCGAAGAGTCTCGTAAATTTCGAGCTCAACGCGTTGCACGCACTCCTTCAATTGTTTTATTGCGAATAGTTTCTGCACCTCCTCTGCACGCCTCTGGGCCAACCATATGGGTACCGGCAACGGCAGTGGCACCATCGACACCGGCATCAGCAACAGAGCCGGGCTCCATCGCAACTCAATTTTATTGCGCTGGCCTGCCGTCCATTCCACGTCGTCCATTCAGTGGATCTCATCCTAAATCGATGTCTGCCTATTGAACGTTATTATCAGTGATTCCATTGTGTGCATTCGTGTCCTTGATGTGCGTATGAATGTGCGTGCGTGTGTGTGTGTGTGTGTGTGTTAATATTCAGCACTTGTTTGTTGCACATCTCGATGTCTGCACAACACGGTCGGTCCTCTTTAGTAGCCCCAACCACTTGGGCCTTTTTTGCCCGTGTGTCCTTCGTATTCTCCCGCATACTTCCCCCCTTGTCTCCGCTCCTTGACCCCCCCCCCCCCTCCCACCTACATAGCCATTCTTTCCATTCCATTCCTTTCCTCGCTTGACTGCTTTTAGCATTTACAATAGAATGTAAATCGCTGTTTATCTCGAATGTGGTATCTTCATCGCTCTCTGATATGCGTATCGCCTGAATTGCTTCATGAATTGGCATCGAACATCGTCAATGTCGACATCGGTATGGCTCCTTTGTTGTTGTTGTTGTTAGTTTTGCTGTTATTGATGTTGTTTTTCACAGTAGCACACCGTCACAGAGTCCTGTCCCTCCCTCCCTCCCCCTTCCAGCGTTCAATCCTTGTTTGAGTTTAAGTCTCAGCGGACGCATTGAAGTTAGTTCCGCTTCGTTGCTTTGCGTTGTTGTCTTGTTTACTTTAGACCACCCACGGATTCTTGAATGGAAGTGGCGACAATCGTAACCGCAGCTAATCTCGTCTTACAGCATGGATCCAATGTCACTTGAATGGTGTGATATGCTTCATGCGTCCAGTTATTGAGTAATTGTGCGAGAAGGACAGAAGTGGAGATCTGCGGTTGAACGAAGAAGATTACGGATAAACTATTTCTAAAGCTATTTCTGAACATATCGTACATGTTCATAGAATACATATGTACACACATACGATTATATATTAAGTTAATTAAAGAACTCGAAAGAAATAGAATTAAATCCTAGATCTTTTCGTTCCTGAGAAAACTTTCAAGGGATTAGTGTTTAATTAACCTTCACTCTAGCTAAACAACGGTGCTATATATGGCTTGAATTGGAATTCATTCCCGTATCTATCCATTTGGAATCTTTCTTAGTTCTCTTAGTCGATCTGAATATCTGCCTCGATCTTCTATCATCATAATCTTTCGTATATCATAATAATTCTTCGTGTTCTCTAAGACAGATCTTTTTTTTTCGATTCCTTTCTTGTTGTTCTTTATCCTTATCATATCACGGTATCTATATTCTTATTATAAACTCTTTATCTATATCTGAACTGAACGAGCTTTCAACTCAACAACCTTACGTAAAAGACAACAACTTCATTGGACTTTTTATAGATCATTCAGAGTTTCATAACGGCTTCGATAGGTTTTTCTTTTCATACAGATTTTAGAGTTTTATAGATGCCGTATGTTGTTGTTTTTAATATAGCCGTATATGTTTTTTACGATTTTATTAACTATATACAATAACTTATTATTATTTTTATAATTCTTACTTACTTAATTCGAACTCATTGTGCGAACTCTGCTCTGATATTTTAATCTTTACATTTCAGTGGAAATTTTTGTTATTTCTTCTTCTTTAGCAGAATCGAGGTTTTCATCGCTTTGCTTTCTTTCTTCTGAGATACATAGAGCATTTCTTCTGTGTTTCCTTTCGGATTTCACTTGTTTATCTTGAAGAGAATTTTTCAATTCGTTACGCTTTCTGTGTGATCAGCCCCGTTTCAACTCCCCGCTCTTCCACAACGCTGTTAAATTAGGTTGCTGTGTACCGAACCCTGTGGATTTAACCCTCTACATTTTTGTAAACACTCCACTCACACGATGAAATATGCAAACAACTTGCAAGAAAAAAAGCGGAGGAAAAAAGAAATAAATAAATAAATATACTATGTTAGAGAGGAAATAAAAATCAAGTAAATCTAGTTAAGTTGTCTTCACGTTATCAAGAGATGGCGCCACAATCGCGTAAGCCTCCTTCAATGAGGCGTTACGACGCCACTCAACGATATTTGAAATGTCCTTGTCTCAATGTTGCTGGTGTTGTTGCTGTTGCTGTTGCTGTTGTTGTTGTCATCTCCTTTAATAGAAGAAACCAATTCCGACCATCCTCGTCCCGGTGAGAATTCCAAGAATCTTCAATCGCATTGCTTGCGATGGTGACGACGAGTTGGTGTGGGAGTGGAGTCAAAGAAGCTGCGACTGTAATGGAACATGAATGGAATCTACTCGTAATATTTGCGTACGAATCAAAAGTGAAAAGTGACAAATTTATTTAACGAAAATGTCCCATTTAGCTTGTTTATTTTTTAACGATTGATTTTCGTATTTTTTTACGATTGAGTCAAATAAATGGTCCTAAAGTAGCGACAGATATTTGTTGAATATTTGAAGATTTAGATTTAAAGATGTATCAGAATAAATTGTCAAATAATAAATATTCATTCATAAAGAAGGGACAGAAAAGGGAAATATTCTCAAATCGGGAAGATTATATCTATTATAAATAATATCTATTATAATAATATAAGTATGAAAATGAATATTGCACTTTAATAGATGATGGCTTAGATTAATAACCAGTAATAAAGGGTAATATTAAAGAGAATCGCTTTGACTTCGCTAGTACATAATCGTTGTTTAAACATATTTAAATATAATAGATAATTAAATGTACTCGCAGTTGGCATACAATAGATAATACGAGTAGATATACTAGTAGATTATTTAAGATTAAATAGAAGAGTGGGTTTAGAAGTTAAGACTTAACTAACAGTAGTTTATACATTACAAACGAAAATCACCACGTTTAAATGGGGCAGCAGTGGACTACTAAAGGAGGGTACAATGAGGACTACTAAAGGACTACACTTAAATGGATCAGGACTACAATACACTCTAAAGAGCACATTTTACTGGGTCCACAATGGTCTCTATGGAATTCCTTTAAAATTTGGAACCTGTCAATTCTTTCCTACACTTTAAATCACAGATGACAGTTCTATGCATAAAGTTAACTGTACTAAAGTTGCAACAAGCTTTTAGTAGCTACTAAGACGATATTTCAAGGAACCAATTTTGCCAGATGATTTCCAAAAAGATGACGATGTAGAGAAAGAGATACAGAAAAGATGTTTAATTGAGAAAAATGAGTCCACAGAATGTTGGGAAAAAACGAATTCTGTTGATACAGTCAGAGAACTCAGAAAAAAATATGTTTTTTCTGTGGAAGTCATAAAAAAAGAAAAAATAATAAACACCTCGGAGTTCATTCAGAGAGTCGATGTTCACTTAATTGAGTGAGGTCCTCAATACTTACTAACAACCTGCACTCCCTCACAGACTTCCTCACTGGCGCCCCCCCCCCCCCCCTCTCTCTCTACAACTTTTCTAAGCTCCTCAGCCGCCCGCACTTGTCACTTCCTGACACATGTTAAGGTCGCTCAGTCCTTCCTTGGCTCGTTCCGTCCGTCCTTCTTTCGAGATCCTGCTTAATTGCGTTTCATTCCCCCATCATTTTTATCATTTTTATTGCGCCAATTTGTGTGCATTGAAATGGAGTGGAGGTGGGGGAGGTGGAGGGGGAGGGGCACTGACTGTTGCTGCTCCTGCCTACCGAAAGATGTGGCTGTCATTTCATAATGTGTTCGTAAACAAAACGATAATGAAATTAAATTATTTATTTTTATTCGTCTTGTCGTCTTTTGCGTCCCTTATTCTTTGTACACTCTCTGCGGAGTAAGCAACCTGACATGACATGAGCACGAATCATTTTTCGCACTTCCGATGGTTGTTTTTGTTCCGTTCTGCCCTCCATTCCGCCTGCTCTAGTGAGATATCTCAAGATGTCATCTTAATTTTTTTGTAACTCAACAAACGAAGCGAACGAACTTCAGTTTTATTTACGTTAACTTCACCCCCTCCCCAGCACTTTCTCTCTCCTCCTCTTCCGGGCCCTTTCTGCCTTTATTCCTTGATGATTCCACGTCAAACTGAGACAACTACACATCACATCACATGACAGAACTGCGAAATGCGTCATTTTTCTTTTGTGGTGCTAAAAGTGTTGTCAAAGCAAACACCTGTTATACTAATTTTCGCCTGTCGTCGTCTATTTCGAGCTTCGATAAACAGAGGACCCTCGAAACAAAGGACGACAGACACCTTTTGACTTTATGGAGAGTCATCGTTTCCTTTTCTTTTTTTGCTCGACACCGTTTTTGCCCTGTTTTTTCCAAGTTAAGTGTAATGAAAAGTGAACGAATGCGTGAATTAATATCGCGTAAGACGAGAGACGTTCTTCATTCAATCTTCCGTTCGTCGTCGTCGTCGTCGTTTCATTTCTCCGTTCCGTTTCGAATGAGATGCGAAAGTAAATGCGTCAAAGCGTACCACAAACAAAAAAAAAAACAGGGAAAAACGACAACAACAACAACATCCGAATAATCCTTATATGAAAATCCTCTGTTATCTGCGACACGTTCTCTGCACTCGCTCTGAGAAGTCGCAAATTTTTATGCAAATCATTTGCAATTGTCAAAAGGATAATATTTACACTTTATGATGACGATGACGATGACGATGACGAGGTATGCCATGGCAAGGGGGTGGAAGGGTGTCTTAAGACGTGATGACGGACGAACGAACGAACGAATCGACGACGTCGTGACGCCTCCATCGCCGTATTCGTGGTCGTCACCGTCGCTGTCGCCCTGTAAACGAGGTGATCTCAACACAACTCATCATCGTGGGTCGGAACTTGATATCGGAAGCGACAGCAGACGAATGACAGCAGCAGGAGCAGGAAAAAAGCAACCCAGCGAATTACGTTGCAAGCAAATCCTTTAAAATATGACGGAAGATTTTTTCGCGCGGCGAGAATTCCGCCACCTCGCTTGACGTCTCTCATGGATGACAACAATCCACAGAGTAGAGCTAGTAGTAGTGATTGTTGTTGTAATGATTGTGACAGGAAGAAAAGCGATGTCATATTTTCCGTAACAAGTTCGACGATATGACGTCTAAGAGATTCGCCCACACACACACGCACACACACACACACACCTTTAGATGAAATTTTATTACAAACTTTAATATTAAATGAAGATATAATTTTTCTATTTCGGTCATTTAAATTGATTGATAATCTCAAAATAAAACTTATTCTTATCTTCGCGACTTCATGAGGTGATGATGACGTGACGCGCGCTTCTTTTCGGCAAAACGCGCCAACGAAACGTGGTTCATTCTATTTCCATAAAATGCAACATTGGTTTTTCGCATTAACTGCGCATAAATTGACATAAATTATGCTCACATGTTGAAGACGTATTTTTTTTTTTTTTGTTTCTTGTCTCTTGTCCTCATTTTGAACTGATTTTTTTTTTTTGTTTATTTTTTTTCTGTACTACTTTTGCACCCAACAAACTTTAGTTTGTCTTCATGAGCCTTGTCAATGCCGTGCATATTCACAAATCCTTGACTCACACGAACAAACATGAGCGTATACACATGAGTACACCAACACACTAACACACACACAGTCACCTGGGATACACACACTCTCCTTCACACAATGTAAATAAAATTGGCTTAAAGATGAAAGTCCTTGAATGCCAAACAGATGCGCTTCGTTTGCTACCTGAAAGTGTTCCTTAAGAGTGTGTTAGTATGTATAATAAAGTGTCATTGTTTGTGTGTGTGTGTGTGTGTGTTTGTTTCTGAATGCGCCTCGGCAAAAGCGCGCTCCATTAAATCGGAAACACCGCCATATTTTGCATAAGTAGCTCGTCGCTGTGACATGCAATATTTTTATGACAGTAACAGTAACAACAACAACAATAACAACAACAGTGACAACAACAGTGACAATAACAGTGACAACAACAACAACAACTAATGTTAAGTAGCAACAGCAGCCACCAACAAGAAAATGCAATGATAATGTTTTGCCACAGATTTCGATTGCATGCATTATTTGCATTCGTATTTGTGTGGCTGTGTTTGAGTGGAGTGAATTAAACTGCAATGTGTTTGTGTGTGTGTGTTTGTGTGTGTGTTTTCTTGTGTACGCGAATAAAAATGTGTTGCTTTCAAATCAAGTTAAAACTTTTAGATACGATATCTTCTGCATGTCTATGAAAATGTGTACCAACAAAAGATAGACATAAGAACGACAGCTGGTGTGTCTGTCTGTCTGTCCGCACGCCCATCAGTCTGTCTGTCTGTCTGTCCGCCCTCCCCTGCGTCTTGTGACTGTATGAAAGTCATGAAGTTTCGGAAGACAGACGGACCAAGTTTTTTCTTTCGCGTCGTACGAGTAGCAAAAGTTTTCTTAAAATTTGATTTCACTTTTTTTTTCCTTTCTCAACGCTTTTCTTTCTTTCACTTCGTATGGTTTATTTTCTGCAATGCAATTTAAGTAGTTTTTACTTCTTCGTTGCTGATTGCATATCATCGAATGCACGCTGCCATGCAACTGAATGAAGTACGAAGTACGAAGAGAATAACTTAAATGTTATAAAAAACAAGAAAAAAATATGAGCTTCTATCTCTCTCTGTTCTGTTCTCTTCCGTTGACATTTCGGCGTTTTCATTGACGACGATCTTCACATGCTATCACGGAGGTGGACTACCACTCTGAGGTTTGTGAGCTTCGTCCGAAAGGAATCGCCAAACATATCATTAAAATATCCAGAAATATATCACATGTCATATCTAAATATATGTATGCATGTACACAATATATATGTAATCGTATATCTAGCACATACATATACTTTACATTTTTAAAAGTTTCTTTATTTTCTGGTGTTATTGTTTTTCTTTTCTTTCCTTCAAAGACTTTCAATTTCAATGCTATGTTTACCGATTTGTAATAACCAAACACACATAACAAATATTTCATTGACTCTTCCGTTTCAGAGTCATAAACAAGCCAATATTATAAATCTAGTTACCATAGCTAAAAAACATTCAAGGACACGAACAAAGGAGCCTATACACCCTCCCATACACGCTTACATACATTTATACACACACAGATACTCATATTCACCCTCTGATATTCCTTTCTTTCGGCTTTTGTAAACATGATATGAAGAGAAATCGTATATAGAGGGTGTGTGTCAATTGGTTACTTTTTACTAGTGGTAAGTAATGTTGAAATAAATTTACTCTGGTGAGTAAAATTTTGTTATATTTGCTGTGCCAATTCATGGATGAAATTTTGACAGAAACAAAATTTTGAGTTTCAAGATTGTCTGCAAAATTAAACAAATAATTATGCATAGAATATCAAAAAAGTATTTTCCTTTGTTATTAGCTATTTTATTAAAAGCACAACATCTTAAAAAAATTAACAGAATGATGCTAATGCTAATATGCGAGAAAGAGACCAGACATGTTAGTGTTTCAAGGAAATGCAACAAGGGCAACAATTAATTTTTTGAATTCTTTTAATTTTTCGTAGGGTCTCGTGTATCTTAAACCAAAAGTATATTCCGATACAATAAATTCTATAATGAATGGAGAAGATAGAGCGACTCGCAAGCATTTAAGGGTATGCTACAATTCTTTCCGAAAAATATCGGATTTCGTTCCTCTAAAACGACATGGATGGTCAACGGAATATGAAGTGATGTGCTTTTTATATTGGATGGCCTGTGGATGCAGCTACAGAGTTGCTGGAGAATTCATGGGATTAAGCCGCTTTACGGTGAAAAATATCATTCACAAGCTTTTAGATGTATTTCTTGAAATGCGCCACATCATAAACCATGGATCTGCTGAGGATTATGAAAGAACTGGTATAAAATTTTGTAGGAAAGCTAAATCAATGGCTTTTAGAAATGTTATTGGCGTAATTGATGGCACACATATTCGAATTCAATGCCCAGTCAATAAGCATGACGAATATATAAATCACAAAAAATTCTATTCCATACAAGCTCAAGCAGTTGTTGACAGCAATTATAAGTTCACAGATGTATTTGTGGGTTATCCTGGATCAGTTCACGATACACGTGTGTTCCTTAACAGCCCAATATTCAACGCAGGCACTTATCCTCCGAGGGGATATTTTTTGTTAGGCGATAAAGGATACCCTTGCCAAACAGAGCCAGTAGCAATTATTACTCCTTTTAAGGAACCTTTAACGTCTTCGCAAATGAGATTTAATGCGGCTCATAGTCAAGCAAGAATTGCTGTGGAATGTGCATTCGGAATGCTTAAATCAAGATGGAGGAATATATTCAACAGAGACCTTGAACTCAGCGTAAAAAATTGCATCAAGACTGTTTTCGCTGCATTCATTTTACACAATGTTTGCATATTACATGATGACTTCGATCCATACGATGTATCAGTTGAGCTTCTCTCACATGCAGATCCAACCGAATCAACACTATCTGACTCCGAAGAAGGAATATTACAAAGAAATGCCATGTTTAACGAATTCTTGCAGTCTAGTATATAGTATATGTATAATATGGTATTTTATAAAATTATTTAAACATTTGACTCTTTCTGAGCGGTAATTTGAAAATCACGAATCCAGCAACTGGGAGAATTTATGCAAATAAGAACAAAACAATGTCCCCTTCTTGCAATCTTATACTGCTATGCGAACTACTAAAGAAAAAACAATTTTGTTATAAAAATAATTTAATTTATTAACTATTATTATTTTCAATAAATAAAAACAAATTTGATTTAACTGGTCGGAACATTCATTAGTCGGAATCGGATGACTCTATCAACAGTGATGTTGTGTCAATATGCGGATAGTCTGATTGCACCATTTGTCCGAAAACTGAAAGCAATGAAGACATTTGCTTCCTTGTTCTTTTTTCACTTTTTGTGATAAGACGCTCTAGCCTATCCAAACGGCTGTGAGAGCGATGGGACGATGAGGGTCTTGGGGATGGATGGGGCGATTCACTTCTTGGTGTGGTGGACGGTGTTGTGGAGCGACTTTCACATTGGGGCCTTAACACCCCCTGGCTTGAGTCTAGGAGGAATGGAGGGTTGAAATTGTCCTTTCTACCTGCATACGTCTTTATAATTTCGAAAAAAGGCCAATCTTCCGCATCCTCCACAGACAACTCATCTGCCGTACCTTCACCCGTCCTGATACGGCTAAGTTCTTTATATTTTTTTATTAAAGAGTTCCACTGATTTTTGCAGCTGGTGTGGTCTTTGCTGGGATCCAAAAGTGTTTCTTGGAGGGAGCCCGCCACTTTTCTGAAAAAAATTGCATATCAAAATGCATAAACGTGAGCATATTAAATTTGCTTACCTCCAACCATCGTTGCTGTTGGCATTTTTTGAACTAAAGAGTTTGTCCAGCTCTATTCTTCTTGTTAATAATGCCATACGGTCGCTGTTACTCCCTAATATAATCGAAATAAGAACATTTTAACATTCAGTGAAACTTTATGCAGCATATTTTATTTTATACTTACATGTAATATAAGTTTTCCTAATTTTCTTTTCCATTTTTAAATAATTTTAAATATTCGACGTTGAAGATAATATTCAACGGTTGTCAAAAATTTACCTAGCCCTCAGGGCTACGTAAAATTTTGAAGTTTGAATTCACCTCACTCACGTCAAAATTTCAGTTTCTTATGTCAAAATTTTCCAAATCGAGGAAAAAGTAACCAATTGGCACACACCCATAAAGAAAAAGATATCAAAATTAATTCGATATTTTTTGCAGACGGAAACGAAATCATAAACAATGTTTTTCGAATCATTTTGACAATAACAACAACAACAAATGTTTGATGTCATATGAATGAATGATTTGGTCCTAATAGTTAATGTTTTGAGAATGGATCATTCAGCAATTCAGTAAAGAAACAAACAAAAATCCATACCTTTGAGTGTATATACTCGCGTACATGTGTGTGTGTGTGTATGAATAGAAAAGGAAAGTAAAGGATTTCCAGGACTTTCAATTGAAAGACTCGTAACAAAAATCTGAACACGTCACGTAGATGTTCAGATGTGCTTGACATATATTGAAAGAATGGAGGGCAGAACAACTGAATGAAGTCAAAAGAAGGAGGTTAAAATTTCGGCGGATTACCCCGCTTCTTTTCCTGTTTATCCTGCAACCCCCCTGCCCGCCCCCACCACCCTCACCACTCCTCAAGGATCAGATGCACACTCATTGAATATAATCGAACCTTCAGTGATTTTATTTGACTTTCTTCTTTGTTGTTGTTTGTTGTTCGAGTCAAATGAGAAAACTTATTTTTCGGCACATTTTTTCCCCCCATTGAAGTTTCCTATTTTACATTCTACACATACACATACACAAACACATACACATACACATACACATACACATACACAAACACAAACACATACACAAACACATACACATACACAAACACAAACACATACAAATATAGTTAAACTGGGCGATGATGAGGGGAATTTGACGAGACACCAGACAACAAAAACAACAATAACAAAAAAAACACTGAATTACTTGACATTTGTTTCTTGTTACAAATAAAAATGCATGGTTTTTCAATTCGTTTTTTTTTTTTTTTATGTGTCAATTTCACTTGCTGCTTCTTCTTCATTCTTCGTCGTCTATAATTTCTTTATACATTATTTGATGTTGGAATTGTTTTCGTTTTTGTTGTTATTATGATTGTTCTTTTCGCTGTTGTTGTTGTTGTTGTTTGTTACTTTGAAGTTTTGTAACGAGTTTTAAGTTGGAAATCACAACTTTTGATCGTTATTCTTATTATTATTATTATTGCTATTATTATTATTGCTATTATTGATTCTTCCATCCTATCTTCGTTGTTCATTCTGAGTGACCTGCTTGTAGGCTTCACTTCTGCCGTAGCGTTTCCGTTTCGGCCTCACTTCCGCTCAATGGCTGAACTTTGATCTCTTCACATCCTGCCGCCTGCTCGATGATTGTATGAATGTGTAAATGTGTGCAAATGTGTGTATGTGTATGTGTGTGTGTGTGTACAATTTTTATGAATTCAAAAGTTTGTCCATTCGATATTTTAAAGGAGCAAAAAACCTCACCCAAACATCGAAAACCAACTCAACGTTCCTTTCTTACAGTACACTAAAGTACAGAAGAAGAAGAAGAAGAAGTGGAAGAAGAAGTGGAAGAAGAAGAAGAAGATTCTAAGAGCGAAGGCAGAAACCAAAGAAAGCTTGTTTGAAAATCGAATGCGAACCAAAGACTAACTTCTTGAGTTCCTTCCCTTTGCTGTTGTTGTTGTTGTTGTTGTTGTTGCTGTTTTTATTCTTATTGCTACAAATGTAATTCATTAAAAATTGTTATCTGCATACAAGTACATCGAACTACAGACACTACTATTAAAGGCATGAAAAGAGTATTCGTTTTTCTTTTTACTGTGAAAAATAAGCTTCATCTCGAGTCCTTCAACTCAACTCAACTCAAGGTCCTTCCATGCACATGTTACCAGATTTTTGTCCTATTCTTTTTATGATATTATAGTGTAAGCAACAGCTTTGTTGTAGTTATGTTGCTTGTTGTTTGTTGTTGTTGTTGTCCAAACTTTTGCCATTCCTTCCAAAATGTTTCTCAATGATGTTGAACGTCGCTGACTCAGGCGAGAGAAACGTCAGAGTCTGGCTCTGAGTCCGAGATCGAGCCCGAGATCAAGTCCGAACTCCGGTTCTGGGTCTCGGTCGCAAGTCTCGATGACGGCTCGCTGAGTAGACGGGCCCAAATTAGACGGATGACGAAGAAGAGAACCTGATTACAAAGAGTCCACTTAAGTTTGTATGTGGAAGAAGAAGCGGAGCACATAACGGTATTCATGCACTCGTTCAAATTTACATTTGGGCTGCATGTGCTGCCATCGAAGCGAGGAGGAACTCCCACAACATGCAACATGCCAATAATATTGGCTTCAACATCAACAACATCGACAACATCATCAGCATCACCATGACCATCACCTCCTATCGCTGTGTCCTTCTCTGTGTCTCTTTCTGTCCCCGTCTTCGTCAGCGTCAACGTCTCTGTCTTTCTGTCTCTGCTTCTGCTTTCGCTTCCTCTCCTTTTCTTGAACCTTTTCTTCCACTCTCCACTTCCACACGCTCTCATCTTCATGCTCATTCTCTCATCATTCCCAGAGTCCTTTAGCTGCTTCGTCTTCTTCCTCCTCTTCTTCTTCTTATTCGTCGTCTTCTTCTTCTTCTTCTTCTGTCTTCTCTGCACCTTCTTCTTTACCTTAAAATACTCACGAATAAGTTTTTCTTCTTGAAATTTTTTGCTGTTTCTTATTTTCTAACTTTCAAAGTTGATTTCTGCCCTGCTGAAGTGTTGTTGCGCTTTTCTTGCAATTTTCATGTCCACTCGCTACCCCTCCCCCACCCCCTCTCCGCCCGTTTTCTTTTGCCGCGTTTTCTTTCGCCTTCGAAAATTTGCGTTTTTCTTTGCCTTTACAATTAAATCGTGAAAAATTCATGCAAACAAAATTTGTTTACTTTTTTATTGCACTCGCCATATTTGCATAAAACGGGAAGGAACGGAACGGAACGGAATGGAACGGGACACACACACAGCCACGGGACACACACACACATGGATGGACAGACGGACGGACAGACAGATGGATATACAGACAGACAGCGTCCATACATACGCCATTTTAACTCAATTGTGCTCTGATGAATATTTGATTTTACTTTCTTCTTCGCTTTCTTCTTCTTATTCTGGTTCCTTTTCAAGTTTTAGTATGTTTTCTATCTCTTTTCTTCTCTTTTTGTTTTCGTTTACTTTTTCTTCACTTTCGAGTTGTTTGCTTAAATATTGAAGTTTTAACTTTTTATTAGAGAGCGAAAAAAACCAAAGAAATTCAAGTATTTTATATATTTTCTTTATCTACACACAACAAACCTGATGTTAGATTTCGGTTTTGTTGTTGTTGTTGTTGTTTACTTTCCGATTTAGATTAAGTAATCTAAAGTGCAAAAACTGCACTTGAAAAAAACATGAATTTTTTGACAGACACAGAAACTTGACGAAAGAAGTTGTCAACATTGTATTTGTACCGGCGAATGGAGGGAGGGGGGAAGGGGGAAGTGTCGATAGATACGATATCGATTCAGATTGGAAAACACTGTAGTTTCACAAGGTTTCTAAGCGGGTTTTTACAAGCTTCGGGAAGGCTGTGAAGCGGACCCAATTTAAAGCCAACCCGTTTTTGTCCATCTCGTCACTTGTTCGTGCAACAGACAGAAACAAGAACAGAGTGAAAACAAGAACAGAACACAAACACGTTCCTCAGAATCTTTGTTTTAGTTTTCCTTCTCACTCTTTCATGTTTTACGTTTTTTTTTAATGTTTTTCTTTGTTTCTTTCTTTTTCAGTGTTTCAAGTGTTTTAAAGTCTTGATACTTTCTTAAATTTGTTCTTAGCTTAGTTTGTTTTGTGTTTTCATTTTATTTTACTTTTGTTTTTGTTTTCTGTCCCCGTTAAAGCAAATCCTTGTTGAAAGCCAATGAAGCGAGGAATAAAAAGAAACAAAGCCACCGTTAAAAATCAACGCAATCAAATCAATTGTTCCGAATTGAACTCGACGAAAAACTCGCGCAAGCATTGAATGTGGTGTACTTTAGAATCATCGATCCCACCCCCCCCCCCCCCCCCACTTCTCGCTCCCTGCCACCCACATGAAATCCTTCAATCAGCCACTCATACGTATGTCACACAACCATCTGTTCTCTATCTCTCTCGCTCTCCCTCGCTCTCCGCTCTCTGTGACACTTAATTTCATAAGCAAATGAGCGCAATTTAAACAAACCTCCGCGCGACTGTTATTTAACAATAACAACAACAACAGTAAGCACAACAATAACAACAATAACTACAGTAAGCACAACAACAACAACAACAGTAAGCACAACAACAATAAGAACAACAACAATGAAGGGCTTTTAACTGCTGTTCCTCACTTCAAAGTGAAGCTTTGCAATTCATCGAATGGATTGGGACTGACAGAGGGTGCGAGAGGGTGGGAAGGAGGGATGGCAGGGTTGGATGTACTCCACCTCCTTTTTGTGGCTAATGGTTGACATATTGAACAATCGAAAGCTGAACCGTTATCAGGCAGCTTTTTGTTTGTTTTCCTTCTTCTTCTTGCTAACTGATATTTTGCTCCAAAAATTTTTGTTGCTTCTTTCAAAAAAAATATTGAAGGGGGGAAGGCGCTGAGAAGGCGAACCGAAAACAACATAAACAACAACGATAATGACCCAAAAAAATCAGCCTCCTTTCTACTGAATCGCAGCAGCAGCGCAGCAGCAGCGCAGCAGCTTTTCCATTGATATCGTCTCTCCTTTTGCACACATCCACATCAACTTCCTGTTCCGCTTCCGCTTTATTTGTCGCGTTTAATCGCTCAACGGACGGAGATTCAGGCAAGCGTAATCTTTACAAAAAAAAAAAAAAAAAAACGAAGAAGTAAAATACTAAAATTTAGACGTCATCGGATTTTGAATGTTCTACTTTTTCGAACCCTCCGAAGCCGCTGACTCCGCATTCTGCTTTCTTATCAATGCGAAGGACTCCGGCGCGCTGTTTATTCGAATCGCGAGCTGTTCTCCGACCCCTTCTGAATACTCTTCTCTTTTCTTGTTGTTGTTGTTGTCGTTGTTGTTGTTGTGGTTTTTATTATTATTGTTGTTCTTTGAAAGCAGAAAAAACCACGTTAAGAATTGCTGATAATTCGCTGTGAGCCATTTGAATTGTACTGGAATGGGAGGTGTTCTTCTCCTCTCCTCTCCACTCCGATCTGCGCTCTCCTCCCCACCCCCTCCCCGTCCTTCCCACTATTCCCGCTCTTCTCCTTCGCACTCCTTGTTTTTGTTTTCCTTTAAATCTAAAGGAGCCTCTTCACATTCGCCGTTACTACGAAAAACAACACCGTAGAATTTCCTTTCCATTCTTTTTACTTCATATTTTATTTTGTTATTCTTTTCTTGTTTGTTTATTTATTGACATTTTTCAGTTTCTATCGTTTTGCTTTTTCTGCTTTGAGCATGAAAAACATGAGAAACCGCAACGAATAGAAAAGAGTCCAAAAACAATCATAACGAAAATAAACATCATAAAATGCGCCAAAGTAAGTGAAAAGCTAAAAAATGCCCAGATTTTTGCTAAATGCCATTTCCTGGCTCTTGATGGCACTCCTACTCCGCTCCCTGCGCTTCACCTCGTCCTGTTCTCTGTCATGTTCTCTCCGGTCCTCCCTCCTGCTGTCCTACTTCCCCTCGCTCTCGTCCCCTGCCCGGTCGCTCTTCTGTCGAGTCTCGGTTTCATTCTCGTTCTCGAGACAGACAGCTTTTGAGTTGTGGTTTTTGGCATTTTTTCACAAAGTTTGCATGTTTTTTCCAATTTATTTAATGGAATTTGATTTTCCAAATGGTTGCAACAACTACTCTATTATTATTGTTGTTGTTGTTGTTGTTGTTATTGCTGTTGTCGCTGTTGTTGGTGTTGTTGTTGTTGCTTTTGTTGTTTGCCATTTGCCATTGTTTCTTTGTGTCACAAAGGAGAGCAAAATAAAAATAAAATGTGTCCGTTTGTTTTTCGCACAAAATTTATTGATTTCCAAAAATACACTATTTTTCAGTTTAGTAAACTAACCTAAAAGTGGTTAGGATGGACGGAGCAAAGGGGGGACGGTGTGTTAGCGAGAGAGGACGATATTGAATTCTTCTAAATAGAAGTCGAAATCTTTAAAATATTTAAACAGCTGATTACAATAACACTCAGTTCAATAGATTCATGGAGATGTCACACTCAGAAAGGAATCGCACAAGAATCGGGGTCATTTCTAGTGTATTTCAGCGTATTTTTGGTCTCCAGAACTTTAACCGTGTTTAAGCGAGCAGAAATCGACTAACAGCGGAGGTCGTTACACAACAAGAGTGAGTATAGCATTACTTTTAGGAAGGATGAAATACCCGGTGACCGCGACGCATCCCGGCTACAAGAATACTCGTACATGAATAGCCGAGTATTGCTGGGATAATAATAATAACCACTTCAAGAAATCTCGACTTAATTCCGCCATCCTTTTTTTAGCTCAATCCTTTGCCGTTTCGAGGACAAATAATTTAATGCCACTGCAAAGAAAAGAAAAATAATACACGCACGCACTCACACCATTATACGCACTCACACGTTTAGAGAGAGAGAGAGACAGATAGAGAGAAGGAGAGCGAGAAAGAGAGAGAGAGGAAGACATTCAGAGTGAGACACTTTCCTAGATAGAAAGTGGTTATCAAGTGGTGAATGCAGCTGAAGCATTGCAGGTCGATGACGACCACCAACTAATGTACTCGTATCTGGCTGCAAGTGCTGCATAAGCGAGTGCGGCACGAAATCCGTTTCTTTGTTTCCGCACTTTTGGTTAAAAGCAAATTCCATGCAATGCGGAAAAACCGGGCTAAGAAGGTTTTCCCGAAAGACGAACTCGACGGAGAGGAGGACGACGAAGGGCGAAGGAAGGGCGAAGGAAGGAAGGAAGGAATGCTGGCCTTGCATTGAACCGTCCTGAATTCGAGAGCCCAAAGTGCAGATACACAGATACAATTGCAGTGATGCAGCTCGAACACTGCGAACCAGATAAAAGTTAAATGGAAGTGAACGCCAAACACACAAAAAAAAAAAAATAAATAAAGTTGCAAAGTATTTAAAACTAGACCCCGAAAAAGTAGACGAAGAAGAAGAAGCTGCTGGCAGAGTGAAAAGGGATACTTTAGCCATTTCCGGTGGCTGCCAAGAGTAACTGCAACGCAAGTGAGCAGAAGAGCGGAGGGTGGCGCAGGGGGGGGGGCGACATCTGTACGCAATGAGGAAACGACAAAGTTGGCAGCACTGCGGAAATAGGTTCTTTATCTGCATCGAGCCGTTAGCGCGAGCTGCTTGAGATGCGCGGCAGCGTCTACAAAATATATTGCTTCCTTGATCGCCTTCAGATTGAAACGACGTAAACGCCGCCGGAGGGAAACAACAACGAAGTGGGCGTGGGAGTGGCGTGGTTACGATGTGAGAAAGCGAAAAACGAAAGTTGCTGCGCCAGAAAGCGATGTGGCAATGGGCTGAAAATGACTTCTGTCGGCAGCGGATCAATAAAAGTCTTCTGCAGGACACCAGAGGAGGAGGAGGAGGAAGGAGGGAGTTGAAGGCTCAAAACCAAGTGTGTGCACGCTGCAACAGTCCCAAATCAGTGCAAATTTTATCCCAGAGAAATCTAAGGTAAATCGAAGAAACAACAACGCCAACATTAGCGAGCAACAACAACGTTCAGAAGTGATAAGATTCACAGTGGCGCAACTTCACGAGTGGACCAAAGTTTCATCATAGTTGTTGTTGTTGTTGTTGTTGCTGTTGAGTTGAGAAACTTCTGTCGGTTCGCTGCACATGATGACGGCAGCAACAGCGGCGGCGGCGGCCTTCTTTGTTCTTTAAGGATACGTTTAAAATGCAGGCCATCTTCTGCACTTTTGTTTATTTAACTAAGAAGGTTAAAATGTCTGGAGGGAGGGGCAGCGGGGCAAAGAGAACTGGCATGGATGGAAGAGTGTGCCAGAGTACACTTTATTCCTTGGACAGCAGGAGATACTTTGAGTAAGCAATCCAACATCTTGACAGAGATATACGACGAGCTTGTCCGGTGTTCAGTTCTGCGTTATTCATTTCACGCGAGGACGACGACGACGACGCCGCCGCCGCCGCTACGTTCCGTTGCATTACGTAATGTAACACAAACGAACGCTTTCGGAGTTGCCAAAATAAGATGCAGTTCGTGGAGAGAAACAATTCCGATGGCGTTGAAATGGAAAAGCGAGCATCACGCAAGATGCAAGAATGAAGATGAAGACGGAGATCGAGTTGTAGAAGAACTCGAGTGTTTTATATCCGGTGAACGGTGAACGTCTTCCGGATTCAAGCCGTTAAAGCACTAAAGTTGCCATCAGCGAGGGTTCGAGTGAAGAAGACGAAGGAAAAAGCGATGAATGGGCAGGCACTCAAATCGGTATCTCATTGAATAACATCAGTTAAGGAAAAAGGAGAAGAAGAAGGGCAGAGATAAAAAAAACACCACGAAACCAACCTGTTATCGCTTTTCTAACGCAGCGAAAATCGTCTTCTTCCCTTACGTTGTACTTAAGTCATGCTTAAGTCATTTAAAACCATACTAATAACTTTACGGATCACGTCGATTTAGACTCCAGAATGATTACGTTTCCCAGAGAGGGGGGAAGTAGAAGGGAAGGACGACGTATATAGTAGCTTGTACAGTCGCTGTCTGCATTCTTCCGTGCATATTTTTAATTCCTTTTTGCATACTCGGATTATATTTTCCGAGAGGGCACTTTCGACTCTCAGCCACACGAGATACTACTTGAACAGGTCCTTCGCTATCACCTCGCTCCATGCCTACCGTTCTTTTCATCACTAGCCGTCTAATGCGCCTGATTATGTGCTTCGTCTTCGGCTGCGTGTGAAGTCGAAGCCGAAGTCCACCAGCAGCGGGCCGTCCTGTTGCTCAAAGTCCTCAAAGATTCAGCTGCTCCGACGGATAATCATAAAAAATGGCACCAACGACTGCAGTGAATGTGAAAAATCTACAAAAACAACAACCGAAACAAGCGCGAAAAGGACATAAATTTGAGTTTTACACACCAAACAAAAAAAACGGCTCAAAGTTTTTCTCCACCCGCGGATTATCCTTTTATATCGTCGTAATGATAATTATTTTTTATACAGGTTTTTATTGCAGCTCATTTTTTCCCATTTGAGTTTGCATCCAAAGCTATTGCTATCGCCCCGGTCGCTGGTGCTAAACCGTTAAGTACTTCAGTCTGTCCACAAGTCCAGCGAGAACTACCGATTATAAGCTGTCCGTTCCTCCATCCGTCCATCCCTCCATCCGCCCTTCAGCCGTTCCTTCCTTCAGCTGATCCTTCCTTCCTTCCTTCACTTCATCGTCCAAATCGTCCGCTTCGTTCAGGTGTCTGTCAGCCAGTCTGTTGTTGTAATTGAGGTGTAATTTCCGGCGTTAATGAAACGAATGAAAATGTTTTTCGCTTTTTTCCTCCTCGAGTTTTCCTTCCAGGTCCCATCCTTAGTTTCGTTTTCCTTATTTTTATTTTACACTCTCTCTCTCTCTCGATGAAAACTTCTGCTTCCTGTTGCTCGTTTTAAATTAATGCGCGATTATTTCGCGCCTCCATCCATCATTCTTTAATGAAATTTACACCAGTTGCTTTTTACGGTGCCTCGGTTTCCACCCTAACCACCATCCTTCCTCTATCCCCCTCTCCAGCCCCTCTACCACCACTTTTTTTTTATTTGATACTTTCAAAAATTGTTGAATAGGGAGAAATTAAAATAAATGAGAAAACCAAGAAAACCAAACCAAGCAAGAAGTTTTCCAACCTACTTAAAGTCAGCTGCGAAAAAAAGAAATTTTAAAGCTGACACGCTTAGTGAAGTCTTAAAAAATAAAAATTAAGGAAAAGAAAAACCAAAAAAAGTCAAATCTTCACCCTGATCGATGATTAAACGTTACATTCTCATCATCATTATTGTTTTTGTAGCTCATATCAATCAACAGTTTATCCATCAGAAACCCTCCAAAGGCCAGAAAAGAATCGAAGTCTGTAGAGATGGAAAAATGGGCCATTCGGATGTACGTACGTAGTTAATAATTCTTACACCAGAAAATTTACCACTTTAAAGTTTGTATTCTCTAAGATAGAAAAAACTCCTCTTTCCAAATTTTACAAATATAAATCCAAAGAGCCAGATATGGAGACAGGCAACACAGAAAGAGGGTGCTGATATACCACGCCCTGATATTAATACTGGTTAATGTTGAAATGAAATGCTTCCCTGAACCTGGTAACTCTGTCCTAAAAATATCATAAAATGTCGTTTTGGAAGAGATGACTTTTGATTTCGAGTTTGGAGATTGAGTTGCTGTTAATCCAGTTTATTAACTCTAAACCAACTCTGTACTGTTACATCATTGTGGCTAATTTCATTAAGACATCCACCAAAATTTAAACAACTCCATTCAATGGATTTGCCACTGGTTTATCAATGGTTTTCGATACGAAAAGGTAAACCATCTGAATAACCGGAATTGAATTTATTGACCATTTATTTTTTATACTAAGATTTGTTTTATAAACTGATTAAATCATTTTAATTCAACAGGGCATTAAAACATTCAAGTTTGGCCATTTAACTGTGTAAACGATTGAATTGAAAAAGCTAGAATATAATAGAAAAAGATTTAATTCGCAGCAAATAGAATTAAATCGGTAAAAATAGATTTATATAGAAGAAGCAAACAGAAATAAAATTTAAACGCTTGATTCATTTGGGGAAAAAGGAATCAAAGTTCATCCCATTCGAGGAGGATGAACTACAACGTGGATGTACACAAAAAAGGACTACAAAGGATCAAATTTGTGTCCATAAAATGCTCGTTTTCCCTCCCTTCACGCGAATCCTCTCCCCCCATTTGCTCTTTTTTCATTCTCCATTCATAACCAACAATTCTTAGCATGTATTTCCAGCAACATATTGAATTGAGTCCTTTCATCCTACAAAATTTTATATTTTCATTTTTTTTCCTTGTTTCCTTTCTTTTCTCTTCTTTTCTAGTTTTTCCATTTTCTATTTTCTGAAAAACATGTCACGTGAGTACAATAAAAAAGCGCTTCAATTTAAATTTTGTCACAGAAACACATTATAAACAAACATCGACAACCGCTGACGTCCCCAAACGACGGACGTGGAGGGTGGCAGGGAAGGAGGGAGGCGAAGGGCAAAGTTAACTTCATCCATAAGAAGAGAAAACAATGAATGGTTGGGAAAAAATCTCAAAATTGCATTTCAACAATTCAAATGTGCAAAAAGGGAAAACTTTACATAATCCACTCGTTGCGGTTGCCATTCAAATTTCCTAAAAAACAACAATAACAACAACAACAACAAAAATGCAACAAAACCGCAGAGTAGATGAGCGATGACAGGAACATTGATGGCGCGAAAGAGGACGAGGAGGAGGAGGAGGAATGTAGAAGAGAGGGACGAGGAGAACGAGCTATGAACGAGCAACAAGTCTCATTACAAGGCAAATCTTTTTCCTACACGTTTCTGTAGAGAGAGAGAGAGAAAAAGAGAGATACTAGACCAGGATAGCATCAGGACGATGCAATAGCAACAACAACAACAACAAATAGTTCACGGATAAAGAATAAACAAAGGGAACCACATAACGATTTTACGAGATCCCTGTTTTGGTTCACAAAAAGTTATTCAACAACGACAACGACAACGACAACGACGACGACGATGATGACAATGAGACGCACCAACCAACCAACCAACGAACCAACCATCGAGCCACCGAACATTGAATATTTTGGTAGCGCCGTTCGTTTGCTGATTCCGACTGCTGCGTGTTCGAGCCAAGTTAAAACAATTCAAGGAGTGAAATTTCACCCTTGAGTAGTTGTTGTTGCGGCTACGTTTGAGCGCTCCGTGGATACCAGCTTCAAAGCATGCCAGCCAGCATCGGTGCATGATTTTTGCACCCTTCAGCATTTCAAGTCTGCAGCACTCGAAGCGGAAACCACGAAGCGAGGTGTGGGAAGGCGGACGGAGGGGGGGGGGGGGGGGGGGGGGGAGCTCGATGCCGCAGAGCTCTACGGGTATTTTTGATATTTCTTTTGATCCATTGCATTAGAATACTTGAGTGGAAATGAATTATGATCACCTCACCTTGCCGATGAGCCAGCTCTTTGAATTCCCCACAATGCCGCACAACCTCGTCGTTGGCGGTGGTGCTCCATACAGAAATTTATTCATTTTCGGCCTCGTTTGCATTTCAAATTTGATTTCGCTTTGTTTCCCCTCACTTCACTTTTAAGCCGTTCCAAAGCCATGGTTTCTTGGTTACTTGTTGGTTTGATTAAATTTACACTTGATGCTGCTGTGGGCCGACATGGGCCAAAAGTTTGTCGAACGGATTTCGACGCTCTTCGGCTTTGCTCACATGCTTTCATGTTGAGTTGAGTACAGTTGAGTAGAGTTGCAGCGCAGAGTGCAGGGAACTTTTTGCTCAGAGACTCGAACATTATTTCGAGCAGGAAACAAAAGTTATTCTCGCCATTTTCATTGCCATTGAACACGACGCCATCCGCAGTCTCACAACACTCGACATATGCACCCGGGGAAGCCGCAGGGATCAGGGGGGGGGGGGTACCAAACGATAGGTAACAAGTTAAGCGAGGAAAAAGAATTCCAAGAATTACGTTAGAGCAGAAGATAAATCGAGTCAGAAAGGGCAAGAAAGTGTTTTTACTATTTCCTGTTATTCTTGTTGTTGTTGCTGTTGTTATGGAAAAAATATGAGCGCGTCGATAATTTGCGGTAGCAGACTTTTTTCCATCTACAGGATACTGTTTCAATTTGTAGAATTTATCTCACGAGCTCAGTCAAAGGATACAAATTTACATAACATTCAGTTAGTAAATGCGGATGAATGAATGAGGAACGAAGAAAAAATTTAGGTTTAAATTAATACGTAGAATTCTGTTGAATGTCGAAAATCATATTTGATGCTTAGGATAAAGTGAAATTCCCTGTCTTACTCTCTCTCTCTCTCTCCCTCTCTCTCTCTCTCTCTCTCCCTGTCTCTCTCCCTCTCTCTCTCTCTCTCTCTCTCCCTCTCTCCCTCTCTCTCTTTCTCTCTCTCTCGTTCTCCGTCTATTCATCAAAATTATATGTGAGGTCTAAACCAATTACTTTTCTTTATATATTGGCTCTTTTCTGTTTCTATATTGCTTTCTTTCTCTCCCTTTCCCTCTCTCACTCTCTTTTAAGTTATATCTGACGCCTTCGAGTCTTAAGTTTAGACTCTCACAGAAGGTTCTTTATGAAAATAGATCTGAGAGAGAGAAAGAGACATCTTAGAAGTCTTTCACCCCAAGTTTACGATCTCGGGAAACCTCTGGTTGGTTTAAACCTCATAAGAGTGGATTCTAGACTTTAATCCGGATAGTTTAACCCTTGGATTATTTCACCTTTCATTATTACATTACACTTTAGCTCGATTTTACTCGGAAAGAGCTCTATACTCAAGAAATGGAGAAGAATCTACTCGTATATATATAAAAAGAAACTATTTATTGATTAGAAAAAAAAGAGATTAAGGATTCAGCTGCTTATAATACGATTGTAATCGGCAAATCGGAAGATAACTTCATGAATCTGTAACGTAATGGAAAATGACTGGTATTTGTTAAGCCTCTTGTTGTTGGACGTGTTACTGGATCCAAGGGAAAACAAACACGAAAAAGCTACCCCTCACTTGTAATAATTGACTTCAGTCAAAAGCAATTCATTCCCCATCAAGGATTTCATCATCCCGAACTCCATCTCCTTGGAACAATGACTAAAATGACCAAATTATTATTTGTAAACGAGTCCAGTTCGTCGACTCGTCACTGAAGCGTGGATGTTGAGTCCTGTTGGAGCGGCTCTCAACAGACTCGAGCAGGAGACTTGACGGGCGGATAGAGTGATTAGTTGAATGAATGTTTGAATTGATTTCGGAAAAGTTTTCTGCCTTCTGCTAAAACCAGTGTAATTAATGAATCGAATTAGTTCCACATTCCGAACAACAAATCCACAATACTTATCTACCTTGCAGGCCACCCACCGAGTCACCCACCGATCCACACACCGAGTCACCCACCGAATCACTCAGGACACGGAGGCCGTGAAAGTTTTAATGAATCTTGGCAGCAGATTTTATTCCATTTCTGATGAATTTATTTTGATTCCGCATAAAATTTAATATTTATCCATTATTATTATTTTGATTGGTTCTCTCTCTCTCTCTCTCTCGCTCTCTCGCTCTCTGAGTGTAATCCATTTATATATGTATATCAACGCAATACAGCAATAGAATCGGACAAAACATCATCCAGAACAATAATAAAAGTTCCGAAGAAAAACTTTTGAAGGCGAATAAAATTATAAAAAAAAAAAATTATTAAAAAAATTATTTTTGATTACTGAAGAGAAACGGAATAGCAGATCCTTCTTAAAGTACGGGTATATATTGTACGATTTCAGTTCAACAACACGATTTGACAGGGTTCAAGAGTTCAAATTCTCTTTTTGATACTAAACTTAACTCAAGTTCTAAAAAACTACCATTAAAAACATACTCTATTTTTATACACTGAATTAATGAGAAACTAAAACAGAGAAAAGTCGATATTGTATTAGACTCTAATATTTAATAATACTCTTTCAAATAACACTTCGCGGGAGAAAATAGTAAGGAGAAGTATAGTAGTAGTTCAAAGATTAATTTTTTAATTCTATTCAATTGTATACAACGTTTAAAGATAAAACATTTTTAATCATAATCTTCATATAAATTAAGATTTATGATGATTGAATGATGGTGATGATTGAATGTTGATTGAAAAATGATAATGATAATGATTGAAATTATAATTATAAGGTAACAATATCTAGAGTCTTCAAAGCTTCCAAAACACGTCTATGTCAATCCGATAGAAATGAAAGACAAGCTTGAGATAAGCTTCTAATACTCGTAATGACAAAATTCTAGAATCGTTGGGAGATCTATTAAAAGTCGATTCTTCCTAACATCACTTTAAATCTTTAATTTAAAGGAATGTTCAATAAGAATTTATAATATATTCTTTGATGTGATGGTGTGTAAACCCTCAAAATAAACCATGTACCATGTGAAGGTTTTTGTTTTTATATAACAGGAGGGTTAATGAAGTTAGCTAACTGTTAATAAGGACAACAACAACAACAACAATAACACTGACATCAAAATCAGTGTCACCATCGACTGATATCAAATCTGAAAACAGGTGTAAATTACGCATTCAATCGTTTCGCTTTCGCTGTTGTTAGTTTTATCTCGAAATCATCCATGAAAATCGAATTTCAATTAATAATTCATCATCATCATCATCAGAATTGTACGGAAACAGCAACAAAAACATGGAAAGAGATAGAAAGATGAAGGGAGAGTGTGAGATGAGAAGAGGTTGTGAGCGAGAGAGGTGAAGACAGCAACTGATAGAAAGAGACATCCAAGGATTAAAAAGGTTAAATGAGCGCGAGACGAAGAGAGTAACAAAGTTGCACGTAAATCCTTAAAATATTAATTGAAATGCAACGCTTTTTTAAAGAGCGATTAAAATGAATTAATAACTTTACATATTTATTTTACACTTTAAGCTGATTATAATTTGGTTTCCTTTATCGTTTTTCATTGCAGTTTATTGCATTGTATTGTACTGTATTCATTTAAAGTTATTATTATGTATGAAGATTTTTTTTTGGTTTTGTTTTTTCCTAAAGGAATCGAATTTTAATGTGAATTGAAACATGGTGATTAACTTTTTTAAGCGAGAAACTAAGGGATAATAATTTTTAATTTTATTTGTATATTTTTAACTTTTCTGTTCAATTGAATTTAATTGATAATGTGATTGAATTGACCTTAACAATTGTCGTCGATAATTATCATTGATAGTCATTATCATCAATGGTTTTCATCATCATTATGTATTGTTTGATGATATTTTCATTTCATGATGCAGTGTTATATTTTGATTATATTTTCCTTGGAATTTTATTACATTTTGATTGATTTAGCTTCTTTATCTCCTTTTTTTGCGGCCATATAAATGAGAATTAACCATATTGACATCCTCTCCACGCACTCTCCTTTGTCAACCATTCACCCTCCCCACTCTCTCTCTCTCATGGAACGACAAACTGCGATTGATAATAATAATAATACTCAAGTTGTTTGTTCTGATATATTTTCACTAAATATCCAACGTCTTCTCCTCTTCCCCCACTTTCTGTAGCCTTCACCACACTGTTCTCCCTCCCTACATCCCCCTCCCCCTCCCCCGAAACACTCTTCTTTCCATCGTGTTGTGGCTCCTGTACCTGTCAATACACAAATTTTTTGCTGGTGTCAATAAATTATGCGGAAAACCACACAAATCAAAAGTGAAATTGAAATAACATCGGAAAATGAAATACGATAAAAAAGAAAAGCAAATGAGAACACATAAACTCGACTCGAAACAGAATAAGCATGCGAAAATAAAAACACAATCATAAAAACAAAAAACTAAAAAAAAATAACGACCGTGAAGAAAAACATTGAGGAAAAATTATTTTGATAAAAACAAGCATAAGTCAGCGATGACTTACATAAGTGACAATGTTAGTAGTTGTGTGTATGAGTGTATGTGTGTATATACTGTATATCTCTCTGTGTGTGTGTCTGTGTGATTATTTCTGGCGAGATCTACTATACACATCCAAGATATTCATATAAATAACGTTTGGAAAGAAAAAACCCGAATAAGCAAATATTTGGCGCCACTTCGATGTCCTTACACACACACACACACACACACACTCTTGCACGCGCACACATACACACTTATGTTTACAGCCACAGATATTTGCACATCTTTACTCTTACATTACTTAGTTGTTCATGTTTTGACCATCTTTGAATATCCATCGACATCTCTGAGTGAAGTTGAAAGGTTCCGAAATATTTTTGCATAGATTTATGACCACATATCTATGTGTGTGTGTGTATACGTGAGTGTGTTAGAGAGAGTGAGTGAGAGAGGGCAAGACTAAGAGAGTGAGTGAGCATGAACATGAAATCCATGAAGAATGAATTCGATGTCGTCGTTCTCGATGTTGCTCTTGTTGCCGATATTGTTGTTGTTGTTGTTGTTACTCTTCTGATGTTTCTGCTGTTGCTCCTTTCATCCATATCTGCGGTAATAATATTTTCCCAGGACGCATTTGACTAAAATGTTTTTCTTCAATTCGTCGTCTGTCGTTTGTATTTTTAGTGTTAGCTACACACCCATCGATAATTCTTCTTCCCTTTCTTCTGCGCCGCCACGCCCACCCTCCCACCACGCCGTCCCTACATCTTGCATCCTCTTTTGTTGTGATTCAAAAATCAAATTGCAACAAATATGCGAATGTATAGTAAATCTGTAAATCGATATGTAAATCTGTAGACGAATATATGTATATGTAATCAGAATCAGCGTGGAGGGGGAGCTGCGGTGAGAGGGGAACTCTAAGGAGTGCTTAGAGATGTGTTTTTTTCGGTAACAATCAGTGGTCGTTCTCGTTCATATACATGTTTATTATATTATTGTTTGCCTTAATGTTGGCAGCAGTCATCGAATTTTTATTTGCGACAAATTATTTGCGTATATTTTGTTTTTTTTTTTTAGTGTGTATTTCGATTTAAAGTATCTAGATACAAGATAGTATATTGTATTATATTTTTAGCAGAAGTATTAGTTTTAGTTCTTTATATTTTTAGAGCACTAAATTGAAAAGCTTTTTCTTTATTTTCAAGATTTTTGTTTAGATTTCTAAGATTTTATTTCTAAGATTCTACACGGAGAGAAAAACTTAATCTGTTAAGTTAATGAAACAATATTTAAAACTCATTTGGATCCCACTGCGTATACTCAATCCTTAATCAACTATTTCGCTCATACATCTGTATATAATTCGCGTAGAGTTAATTTCGTTTTCAAAATTTTGAATTTTCGATTGTGTTGAAGTGAAAAATGTATTCAAAAATATTGCAATCTCACTTTTTATTGTAGTTGTCATCCTTTTTATTGTAATTGCCAAACATCCCTTCATTCCCCTGTTAGCATTTCCACTTCAACACTATTCATTGTTAAAAAGTGTATGAAAACTAAAACTAAAGCGATTCATGCGATGAGAAAATCATCACTTGTAAAAATTCACATCAATGAAAATTAATGGAAATTCGCCAAAAGAGAAAAGTATAAAAACCACAAAACGAAGAACCAAAAAAATAACACAACAAAATAGCAACACTGTAAAAAAAAACTGCTTATCTTGACTTTTATCCTTTAATTCGATGCGGCTGTGGGGCAGATTATCGCCGCATGCAACTCATGCTGCATTTTATTGCTATTAACTTCGTCTGCGTGCACACCACCCTCCCCTCCCCCAGCCCTGAGCACTGCTCCCATGCATTCAATTGATTCCTTGTGCATTCAATTTTCTTCCGCAGACCGACCGCACGACCGAACGATTCATGCAAATCATTGTCGTAGCCACACCAGCGCCATCTTGTGGCGGCTTCTACCGGCAACATTCAATGGATTTCACTGAATTTATTTACTGCACTTTATACACACACATCTATATACGTATGTATATACAATGTACATACATATATATTATGTATAATATGTATATAATTTTATTCGGTATCCGTTCTCCGATCCGTGGTTTTGTAACAAGGCCATTCTTCATCCTCAATCCTCATTTTTGTGTTGGTTTTCATCAAGTGTTTCATGTTGTTGTTCTTGTTATTGTTGTTGTTGTTGCTTATGATGTTGTTATTTCTTTTGTTATTGTTGCTGATGTTATGAAGCGAACTGTTGCCACCATGTTTCTGGCTCGTTTTTCGTTACCGTTTTTGGTTCTTTTAACTATTTGCTTCTTTTTCGGTGGCTTTCTTTCATTGCTGCCAACTTAAAATAGTTTGCTAAAGAAATATTAATACAGTGTTGCCGATGTTCTGCTGCTGCTGCTGCGTTTGAATAGAAATTTTTCATTAAAAAATTCGGTGTCCTGGGGTGTCCTGTTCTGCAGCATCGTGCGATGTGTACGGGGCGTCGATGTGGCACGTTTTGCTGTTGCGGTTTATCATTTTATCATTTTTTTACGAAAAACTATTGTTTAGGTAGAGTTATCAGCCTTCGTATCACACTTTAGGGTCGCCCATTTCCGCTTTCTTAGCCGCCTTTCTGCTTCCGCACTCTTCCTCTTCTTCTCTCACAAAACTAGTATCGATTTAGTTGAACTTCCTTTTTGCCCTTGGTTTTTCTTTGATTTTTTGTTTTTGTTGTTGTGTGTTTGTTTGTTCGTTTCTACAGAATTTTGACAAATGGTGTTGGCAACATTGGCAAACAATGATTGCAGTTTCTGAATCCGCTCCCGGCTCTGCGTTTTTTGTTTTTTCGTTTTCATTTCGTTCGTTAAATTTTTAAGCAACTTTATCGTAATCTACGGCTTCTTCACGCTGGCATAAATAATCCGCAAAGTCTTCTCTTCTTCTTTTTCGTCTTTTTCTTCCTCTCCCTCTTCTGCTTCTTCTTCTTCTTGTTATCTGCTTGTGAGATATTTTTTTCTAAGATTTGCGTGGAATCCATTCACCATATTTCATTTCCTTAACAATACAAGTTCTTCGGTTTGATTAATGATTTTATTTATCATGCGCGAATATTTTGTGGGTGAGTTGATTTAAGTCCCTTTTTGAGTGAGAAGCTTGAGAAGAGCGAGAGAGGGCGTGAGAGTGAGTGAGAGAGGTGGGGGGAGGCGCGGCAGAACTACAGTGAAAGGATGTATTAAAAAATAAATATGCCAACATCATAAGTAGCTGCAAGGATTTGCATATTAATGACAGACACCAGATGATGAGGAAATAAATAAATACTTCTCGAGTTTGAAATGAAAAATTGCACCCAAACTTTGAACAAATCCCGGGTTCTTCAAAGCAAATAAAAAAAAGCAAAAAAAGATAATCAGATAATGAAACGATTTAAATTGGAAACTTTTGAACTTTCTCAGTATCATCGATGATGAATTGAACATGATATGAAATCAATATGAATATATATCATACATAGAAATCAATCATATTCATACGCATTTCAAAACATCGTATGAAAATTAACGAATGTATGCAATTATATAAAATCGAATCACATTAAAATTCGGCTTTCAATGATCTATCGATTTTTTTATATCAAATCATAAAAACAAAATAAATCCACATTATCATAGGAACAAAAATATATGCCATTCATTATAAACACACATAGTTACAGGTTATTATATATTTTAAATAAGAGATATATAGAACATGCCTATATATTTATAATGTTATACACTAATTATATGTATCTTTCATTATAGATGGGACTTATGACAAAATACATACATATAAAAATTGTAAATATTTTATCCAATATTCATCAATTTTCATTTTTACATTGATTTAATTTTTAATATTAATTGGATTAATAAATAGAAAAATTGTTAACTAAATCCATTGATACATTTCTCCATCCATCAAGTTATGAGAACTGAAAAACTCTATCAATAACTTGATGCAATATTAATTTTTTTGCATTTAGTACAAATGTAAAATAGTTTTTTTTATATAATTTCTTTCAATTATTTAAAATTTTTTTTATTACTTCATTTATTTATTTTATTTTATTGCTAAAACATATATTTTCAATATATCTTTTTTCATTATTGTATCGCTTCTGTCGATTCCACAACTACAGCAATTGTTCTTGTTGTTGTTCTTCACATGATTGCACAATAATTTCACGGCTATTAATTAATCATAATTAAATTTAACTTTTTCCAAAAATAAACACATGCATGTAGCATGAAATGACATGACATGCGAATTTCAGTGACAATTCATCACATATCCGTAAAAATATTTTAAAAAACGGATATAATATAAAAAGTGTCAACAACACCAGCACAACATATTTACATACTTATCATTTGCAACATCAACACTTAACGTTATTTCTGTTTATATGTATAATTTACCATATGATCATAGCCATTAAGTTAATTATAAATAAAATAAGAATCATCATCATTATTCCCACGTTTCTATTTTGCATTGCCATGATGATCATATTGAACTCTCATAACATATTCTCACCATCTATTTTAATCTTCTAATCATCAACGCACTACTCACTGTCATCATTATACCTATCATCAACATTATCGTGACCATCAAAAGTATCTCCATGATCAATACTTTTATTATCATCATACTTTCTTTACAAATCATTAAATCATACACGATCAATATTATAATATAATGTAATAAGTAACTAATCTCGAGATTAGGTTATATCAATCACTTCATCATTAAAGCATCATCATCAAATCATAATTGCATAATCATATTCAATAGAATCATTGAAGAAATAGAGTACACGGTAAACATTTTTGGTTTTAATTTTAAACTATTTTGGATTGTATTTTAGCCCATAAGGTTTAAAAAATATACCCTTTTTGTATTGATTTGAATACAAAATTTCTGTTTTGAAATCCATAAAAGTTTAAATTTAAAACTGTGGATGCATCAATTTCAAACATTTTTGGTACTAGTTATTTACCAAAAACCTGATATCTAAATACAGGTAAGGTTTCATTCATTCATTCACATTAGGTTTAGTTTTTAAATGTACAAAGTTTAATATTTAATATAATAGGGATTTGCTTTTAGTTTGAACTTACCATAAAAATTTATTTGCTATAATAAAAGAAAGTCCAAAGAACTTCGCAGGATTTCTGATTTGATTTATTTGTTTTCTAATTTGATTTATTATTATAATTTAATACTTAAACTGCTTAATGATTTAAAATTTTATTTAATTTAATAATAATTTAATTTAATAACTAAATAATTTAATAAACTAATAACTCAATTTATAGTAATTTATATCCTAGTACCTACCAAGGAAACTTTAAAAAATAAAACGTGTTTTATTATTATTTAAAAATTTATAGTTTTTAATTAAAATTAAATTTAAGTGCCTACATTATGAAAAATAATTTCCCGTATCATTAAATACATTTTAAGATTGTATTCAAGATCATTAATATAATTTTCTTGAGTCTTAAAAATTTCAAATTGTTAAAAAGAATTATTTGGGACACGTTCTGTAGGAATGTGTGCTTATGACCACATGAAATTTATATCATATATATTATATTACTTTACTAATATATGTACTTTTATTTGTATACCTTTCTTTTTATACTCATAAATATTAGTTACAAAATACACAGTTATATCTCTGAAAATTTCTGAATTAATTCTTCGTTTAGTACATGTGGAATAGGAGTATGTATATACATATGTAGTACATATGAGGTAATACTGTCGAAAATCGAAATAACAATAATAACAATAACAATCCTCTTGTTTGTGGCCCATATAATTTAAAATTGTCGGAAATGGAAGTTAAAAATAAAACAAAAATTAACTATTTTAGGCTAAAATTAGTACAAAGCTTTTACCGTGTAATAACAATCTTCTTGGTTGCACTCCATATGATCTGAAAGAGTAGAAAATTGAAATAACAATGATAACAATAATAATCTTCTTCGTTGCAGTCCATATGATTTAAAAGAGTAGAAAATGGAAATAACAATAATAACAACAACAATAACAATCTTCTTGGTTGCAGTCCATATGATCTAAAAGAGTAGAAAATGGAAATAACAATAATAACAACAATAATAACAATATTCTTGGTTACAGTCCATATGATCTAAAAGAGTAGAAAATGGAAATAACAATAATAACAACAACAATAACAATCTTCTTGGTTGCAGTCCATATGATCTAAAAAAGTAGAAAATGGAAATAACAATAATAACAACAACAATAACAATATTCTTGATTGCAGTCCATATGATCTAAAAGAGTAGAAAATGGAAATAACAATAATAACAACAATAATAACAATATTCTTGGTTACAGTCCATATGATCTAAAAGAGTAGAAAATGGAAATAACAATAATAACAACAACAATAACAATCTTCTTGGTTGCAGTCCATATGATCTAAAAAAGTAGAAAATGGAAATAACAATAATAACAACAACAATAACAATATTCTTGATTGCAGTCCATATGATCTAAAAGAGTAGAAAATGGAAAAAACAATAATAACAACAACAATAACAATCTTTTTGGTTGCAGTCCATATGATCTAAAAGAGCAGAAAATGAAAATAACAATAATAACAACAACAATAACAATATTCTTGATTGCAGTCCATATGATCTAAAAAAGTAGAAAATGGAAATAACAATAATAACAACAACAATAACAATATTCTTGATTGCAGTCCATATGATCTAAAAAAGTAGAAAATGGAAATAACAATAATAACAACAACAATAACAATATTCTTGATTGCAGTCCATATGATCTAAAAGAGTAGAAAATGGAAATAACAATATTTTTGGTTGCAGTCCATATGATCTAAAAGAGTAGAAAATGGAAATAACAATAATAACAACAACAATAACAATCTTCTTGGTTGCAGTCCATATGATCTAAAAGAGTAGAAAATGGAAAAAACAATAATAACAACAATAACAATCTTTTTGGTTGCAGTCCATATGATCCAAAAGAGCAGAAAATGAAAATAACAATAATAACAACAACAATAACAATATTCTTGATTGCAGTCCATATGATCTAAAAGAGTAGAAAATGGAAATAACAATAATAACAACAATAATAACAATCTTTTTGGTTGCAGTCCATATGATCTAAAAGAGTAGAAAATGGAAAAAACAATAATAACAACAACAATAACAATCTTCTTGGTTGCAGTCCATATGATCTAAAAGAGTAGAAAATGGAAAAAACAATAATAACAACAACAATAACAATCTTTTTGGTTGCAGTCCATATGATCTAAAAGAGCAGAAAATGAAAATAACAATAATAACAACAACAATAACAATATTCTTGATTGCAGTCCATATGATCTAAAAGAGTAGAAAATGGAAATAACAATAATAACAACAATAATAACAATATTTTTGGTTGCAGTCCATATGATCTAAAAGAGTAGAAAATGGAAAAAACAATAATAACAACAACAATAACAATCTTCTTGGTTGCAGTCCATATGATCTAAAAGAGTAGAAAATGGAAAAAACAATTATAACAACAACAATAACAATCTTTTTGGTTGCAGTCCATATGATCTAAAAGAGCAGAAAATGAAAATAACAATAATAACAACAACAATAACAATATTCTTGATTGCAGTCCATATGATCTAAAAGAGTAGAAAATGGAAATAACAATAATAACAACAATAATAACAATCTTTTTGGTTGCAGTCCATATGATCTAAAAGAGTAGAAAATGGAAAAAACAATAATAACAACAACAATAACAATCTTCTTGGTTGCAGTCCATATGATCTAAAAGAGTAGAAAATGGAAAAAACAATTATAACAACAACAATAACAATCTTTTTGGTTGCAGTCCATATGATCTAAAAGAGCAGAAAATGAAAATAAAAATTACAATAATAACAATAACAATAATAACAATAACAATAATAACAAACAGTCTTTTTGGTTGCAGTCCATATGATCTAAAAGAGTAGAAAATGGAAATAACAATAATAACAGTAACGACACCGGTGACAGCAAAATAACAACGACAACAAGAACAAATATGTATATTTATGTTTTGTTGCCTAATAAAAACTAAGTAACTTATATGGAATTTAAAAATAAAGTTTTTTATACGAAATTCTACAAAACATGTTTTTAGTAGTTTTCGGAAGTGCTCCTTGGTTTTGTACTGGCTTCTAGTCTCATATAGCAAGGTTTCGCATAACACGGTTCTTTTTAGGAACGTATCTACCGTGTTATAGAAGGGTGACATGCATTTGAGTATGCAGAAATTAAATGCCAAGTAGTCTAATTATTTATAAATATTACTATGTAAATTTCTTATGTAGGTTATTATATAAACATATAATTTAATATATAATATATGTACATATATACATATAAATACATACATGTACTGAACGAAGGACTAATTCAAAAATATATATATACTCGTATACTTTCTAACTAATATTTATGAGTATAAAAATAAAACTGTCTATCGTGTGATCATAAGCGCATACAATTGTTTTAAATAAATTAAATATTGCAGTATTTTTTGTGATACAATTTAAACGGTTAAAGAAATTAAATAATTAAATCTTCGAATTTTGAAATTAATTTTACGACTTCAATAATAAACGAAATTATGACCATTACATTGAAAGTGAATTCAATTTTCTAAAATAACTTTCTTATAAGCAATATTTTATGAGTATTAAGAGAAGAATACAATACAATACAATGCATTTTATGCATTTATATGGTGATATTATTTGTGAATTAATTGCTTGTATATTTGCACATAGAATTAAAACTGTGTAATAATATCGAAAATATATATTTAACAGAATATTACACCAACACGTGCAGCCACCATCTTCTTTCAGAGTAAAATCACTTTTCACAATATCATTCATCTGTTGATAACTTTTTTCCAATCCAACTTTGATCTAAGTATGATAATATTGCATTAAATTTTGGTAGTGTAACATTAGATAAGAAGAAGAGTATTATATACATCGGGATGCGCCTTCAATACATTATATATTCTTTGAAGCTAATATTTAGTAATTCAATTCGCATATTGCTAGCATGATATGCCGTATAAAAAGTGTTCATTATATAAGTTCATTATATAATTGTACCAGGAGTTATTTTCTTACAAATGTACCATAAGCAGATTCATCAAGGTAAATAAATTTAGCTTATGCAAGAACATTTCAAAATAATTGTAGCTTTGAAGTAGGTTTTTTATACCCTACACCTTAAGGTTAAGGGTGTATTAACTTTGTCACGAAATTTGTAACGCATAGATATAGAGACGATAGGTATAGAAAAGTATATATAATCTTGATCAGCGTGACCTCCTGAGTCGATTTAGTCATGTCCGTCCGTCTGTCTGTCTATTGAAATCACGATCACAAGAGAACCGGTGAAACTTTCCGGAACAAACTTTCCACTAACGCAATCTACTTCGGTATACCAAACAGCCACCATATGAATTAGGTAAGTAGCAAACATTGATCGGCAGTTATAAGTCTATATCACAAACACAAGCCTACATGAACATTCCAAAGCCCTTATCCACTATGGCCATCTGGTGGGCGATAGTAAAGATACAAACTTATGGGCTAAAAAGCAAAAAATTACTCAAAAAACTAAAATCATATTTTACTAAAACCCCTAAAATCATATTTTTAGCAAGGTCATAATCCTATAGCGCTAATAAATGTAATAATCATTCAAAAACACTCCTAAAACTACACTTTCAACAAAGACACAAAACAAATTATAGCACAGATTCAACCCAATTTTTAGCAAAGACACACTCCTAAATACCGCACACAGTAGCACCCACATTTCCTTCGTTCTTGCACCGGCCTATACACACTACTAAACGCTACACATGTAGAAAAGTTAACGTCATCATGTGTCATGTCAGCCAGATCTTGCATTTTAGTCAGTTATAGCCTTCTATGCATGACTTCACAATATACTTGCCTATTGCATCAAAAATCGCCTCATTCCTTTGTCTTTTGTCAAAAATATTATCTGTGTGGGAAAAAGTATTTATAATTCACAAAGCCAGAAAATTCAAGTTTGCTATAGGCGACCCTAAACACTTATTACCACCGATTTCTAGAATTCGCCGCTTCAAAAATCGGTTTGACGTCTATTTTTTATGATCTGTTGAATTTATGTACACTATAAGTGAGAGCTACCATACTGTTGATCTTGTTTTCTGTCTTTCAGTATGTTGAAAAAATCAGCTGTTTCATGTTTAACAACGTATTCATTCACAATATGATTAAACTGATTGAATAAGTCTCTAAGTAAGCTGATTAAAGCAATATAAGATATATGGAATGGAAACTGTTTAAGGCCCCTAATGCACGAACCTAAGGTATAGTAAGACTGGTTATATTGTTAACAGCTTATTTTCCAATAAAAATTCTAAGTATTCTAAGGGTATCTAAGATTCAGCCAGGCCGAATATAGCATTCAGTTTCATTACATTTGCTGAACGATTTATTTATAGTATTTATTAGTTCGTTAATAATCACCGTATTCGTCCAGCATTATACTAATCCATTCAGTGTAGTAGGAAATGTTGATGTAGACATTTGGCAAAGCACTGATGTCAGTACCCGGTTGCCAAGAAGCGACGCCTACTTGGACGCCGTCGTATATCAGTGGACCACCGAAAGGGAAGAAAGGATATATTTTTTCGGCACCATCATATTTAGTGCAAATGTTTTCTACGAAATCCTCTGAAAGCTTGAGTTGTTCAGGACACTCCACGGCCATCAAGTTTATGGTTTGCTCATCTGCGACGGAGTTTTCAGTCTGTTGGTGTGTCCGAAATTAATTTACTTAAATTTAAGTAATTACGATAATAATAAAATACAAGATGGCAGCAACTTACACTATTAAGTGTCCAACCAACAAGTACCGTATGTTTACCAGCCAAATCGATATCCGATCCTGACAGACGCACAGGTGACACGTTATCGTTTTAGGTTAGCGGTACTTGCAAGTGTAACAGAGTGAGATCGCCGACGTGAGGTTGGGAATCACTCCATAATTGATAAGTGACCCGATTTTGAATTAAAGCCACGTTGTTCTTTTTATTACGAGAGAATTTTTCGACACCATACTGAACGCTGATTTGATGAAGCCGCGATTTGCCAACGCAAGACGCTGCAGTAAGAATCCATTTCTGCGCTATAATGGTACCAGTGCAGCGATGCACACCATCCACTCGAACCGATACCTTAAAATATGAGTAAAGTAATGGAAAATAATGAAAACGTCGCTTGTGATTTAGGTATCAGTGATAAAATATACCAGAAATGGATATTTATTTGCGTTATCGAAATGGGGGCCGTCTTCTTTGGCAAAAGAGTTCGGCACACAAAAAATAACGATGGCCAGAAGCAAAGTCGATACAACGTATGTGACCCACATGATTTGAAAAATAGAACTAGCATTTCTACTAGATTGGAAGCTCTTATATACAAAGCAGATATGTTTAAAAAACAAATACTGTCAAAAGAACAACAAACCAAATACTTAAAAAACTTATATTCGCCTATTTTCCGGTATTTTTGTTGTGTTTGGTTTTTTAAATTCGTACTCATGCTTCTGTTTCTTTTCTTTTTTTTTTTAGTTTGGTCTTTCTTAACATCTGTGTTTAGTATGACCTAAATTCTTGGGTTTTAATCACATTTATTTGCATTGACAATGCTAAGAATATTATAACACAATAGTTTCAGGAATTATAACAAAAAAAAACTAACAAAATAATCAAAAAACAAAAACAATTTAAGCTAATCAGATCACAAATTGACATCTGTTTATATAATCTGTTCATGATTAATATTATCTAAACTCTAGGATTATATAATATATGTAGTACATATAAGAATAATAACACAAATAATAAGTTTCAGTGTTTTATATTTTTTTCTAAATCAGATTTTTTGCAGGTATTTTTTAATAATTATTTTAATTTAGCTACTGATGAACTGGGAAGAAAAGTACGCACAACTAAACAGCGGGGGGGGGGGGGTGGGAAGCTATCTACGGCCTCTAAGGAAGCAAATAAAATCCTATTACTAGGTAGGTGGGTAGATTGGACTGTCCCGAAATACACACATGAATCACTTTTGGTCCATTGTGATATCCGCTCCTTCCATCTTTCTTGATATTCTTCAGAACATCCCCAATAAGCATGGACTTACAGATAGCCAACGTCATACCTACATTTGCCCTGGCGGATGTAGAATCGATACTTATTTAAGGGCCCAAGCGGGTAAGAATTCCCTGAAATATCTCTGTGACCAGGTACACAGTACAGATTTATTGAAAACTGCTCGGCCATCTCATTTAGAGATTGGTGACTTTTTCATCACCATGGACGTGGTGAAGGTTGTTTCTAGGTATTTTATCGCTGCTTGGCTCTCCGTAAAAAAACAGATATCATTGGTAGATATCTTATTTTCTTCATTAAGCCTCACAGCTGAAGACTTAGCGAATAACCTTCCAATTACATAAAGAGTACAACATCATCACATTATCATTACGTCGTAAAATCACCATATTGGCATAATCATAATTATGATTACCATCATAATTGAAAGATTTTGAAAGTCCATTCATCCATGCATGAGTGACATTTGTTCAGTTTTGCATGAGCAAAACTCTGTAGCTGAATGACAAATAAAGCAATAAAAATACCAAAGATAATAACGATAAAAAGGATTTTGCAATTAGTTACAACAAATAAACACGACTGCATGCAAATGCTGTTCAAGTACCGAGTCTCTAATTTGCAATGATATTTAATCCATTTAAATAGCAACGAAAACAACAATTAGTCGTTTAATAATCGATCATAATTTAATTGCACATGCGTTGCGTTTCGTTGCTGTGCATGAAACGGTTTTCCACTCGTTTATATGACTGTGTGAAGGAGGCTGTATATCCGAGTGTGTGTGTGTGTGCGTGTACAGTGGACGTTCCTCGATGGAGTATTTGAATGTAGCAACGTAATTAAATTGAGTTTAGTTTAAACTCTGGTTTTACGAGGACGATACAAAAATTGCAATAATATTTAAATAATTGTCAAGCACTCAATCGTGTTTCTATTATTCTCTATTGAAATACATGTAAATGGATGGACGTAAACCACAAGCGATTGGGGCCAACTAATAAGGGATGAAGTAGAAGCGGCGAGTGGGTTGTAACATGATTTGACGACGAATCAATGAGAATGCGTCCAACACAATCGAAGTAATCAAGATTCAATTAACAAAATAATTAAAAAATAAACACACACACCTAAACACTCACATATGTACACAGATGCATGAGTATCAACATGGAGATGTGTTTGGTTTACAACAAAGCCTTTGAAATTAAAATGCTTTTATTTGTGATGTCATGTGATGTGATCCCACATCATCATTAATTTTATTGTAAAGCTAAAGTAATGACTCACTAAATTGTTAACTTGTTGCTTTTATTGTGTACAATTTAATTGCTTCCGGACACTTTAAATGTTTTAAGCGGAAACAAAAGACGGGTAAAGAAAGAAGAGACTATAATTTAAAACTGTTTTCTTATAGTTAAAGTTAAAGTACGTATTTAATTTATTGTAGAGAAAAGAATAAATAAATTGAATTACGGCAAATGTAGTGAAAGTCTTTCTTTTCATTTCATTTAGAACGTTCTTTCTATTTTTTTATTTTTTTATTAATTATAACTTTTTTTGCGTATGTTTTGATATCACAAAAGCATTCCAAGCGATTGAATTGCTTATGAAAAATTGTAATAATTAAAGCAGCTAAGCATCGTACATACATATGCAAATAAACACACACCCACACGTACATGGTACTCACACTGGACTCTGATGCAATGCTCAGTGCGCCTAAAATGCTACAATGAAAACACGCCGGCGATGGCAGCCGTTTCTGAGCCGCTAAACTTGCAATTCATAACATTCAACAGCAGCACAACAACAACAGCAGCACAACAACAACAGCAGCACAGCAACTCAGCAACAGAAACAACAAAAGCAACAACAAATATTCGCTTAGATGGTGTGAATGGCGGCGAAGTTCCGCAGGGAGAGATGACCACCAAGCGGAGTGCTGAGCTCATTCGACGATAATCGGTGGAAGCGGCGCAGTTTTATACACACACGAACACACACATACACATACACATAGGGAGAAATTAAAATGAAAATCATTCAACAAACACTAGCAACATAAAAAGTTTGGTTGTGTTTTAAGTTGGCCGACTCAATGGGGCGCTTTCGACTATACATCGGAGAGCCCTCGGGATGGGAAGAGCGGCACGAGTGGAAGCAATAAAAACATCAACATAACAACAACAATAACAACAACAAGAATAGAGTGTGGCTACGCAACACATTCAATTGTTTGTGAACCTAATCATGTCTCTCGGTAGATTTGATATCGGCACAAAGCCATGCTCACATATAGGAGAGGGGAATGGGGGGTCTCACAAGAGCACTGAACACACACACCCACACTCTACATTGATCAGTTCGAGCGGTGGTCCTTCGAGCGGTGGATTTCAAGTGTGGACGAAAATTGCATATCGAGTGTCATCGAAGTAACATCATCGAAATGGTTTGCAATGAACAATGCAGCCAGTGGAACAGATAACTACTACAGACACACATGAAATACATACAAGCACATACTCTCTCTCACGCACATACGCAGGGACTAGAACCAACACGCAGGACATACAAACAACGATTCATGTATCCTGGCGAACATGAGAGTGATTTGACTTAATCTGTCACTTGTGCGTATGACGCGATGATGTGCAACAGACGAAATTGGACACGACAAAAAAGGGGGATACTAATCCAAGCAACAAGCAACCAGCAACAAGTAACCAGCAACAAACAACCAGCAACAAGCAGCTAGCAACAAATCATAAATTCAAAAATATATAAAAAGTAGAAATCGAAATACCGAAAACTTTAAAGTTGTAAAGGCTTTTTTTAAAAGGGTTCGTTCGGTTTGGTTGTAATAGAAATTATGCATTCATTCACTTTTCATTTTTAGAAATCGAATTTCTTTCTTTCGAATTCGAATCAGTGACATAATTTTCATCATCATTTTGTGAAAATGGATGTTCTAAATTTTTGTTGTGTTTTTATTGTTGCTACGTTGTTGTTATTCTTTTCTGTTCTAAAATATTTTCTGGTTTCTTTTTGGCTTTTTTTCTTCTTAGTTTTATTCTTGTTTCGGTCCTTTTTTATTCACTTTGGTTTCTTTGTTCTTCTTGTATTTCGTTTCGATTTTCTTGGAAAACTCATTCGCACTCTTCAAACATTCCAAAAGTGCGAAAACATCAAACAAAAAATGTGTTTTTGTTTGTTTTCTTCACGATGGGCACTAAAATATAACAACAACAATAGCAACAACAATAAAAAGAACAGCGTAAACTTTACCACCAAAGAAACAACTAGAAATCAACCAGATCTCAATAACAACAACAACAACAACAACACCAACAGTTTAACGAGATGCCAAAATAAAAAGCAACAGCAACAAACACAGCAGCAACAGTAGGGAAAACAAAAAACAACAACAATAACACAATCAACAGACACCATAAAAAACTAGAAGCCAAACGATGCTGCTCTGTTGATCTTGTAAACAATTATAATGTGTGTTTGTGTGCGCTACTGTATGTGTAAATGTGTGTGTGTGTGTGTGTGTGTATTTGCATTTGTGTTTGTGTCAATAAGTTGTTGTGAGTGTAGTTGTTGTTGCCTTGTCGTTGGTTCTGTGCACGATTTCCAGTAAAATAACAACTCATAAAATGTTCGTGGACCACCGGAGTCAGTCTTTCCGACGTTCAGACTGCTCCGATTCCGCTCGAGTCAACGCAACGTTGGAGGTCATGGAAAATCCGGCATCGATTATCTTCACCCTGGGCATTATTGCGCATTTTAATTGCCAGTTTTTCGTGGAACTTTAAACAACAGTCAAGTCAAGATTTCTTGGCGGCAACTTTTATTTAGCTGTTAGCAAAAAAGACAAACAAAGTTGTGCTAAAAAAGTTCACACAGAGAGTACAATTCATTTGTGACTAAATATCTTAGTTGAGGTTTAGATATTTTACACAGATCAGGTAACTTCGGTTATGATGTCTACCAGGACCTTAATCTATCTAATCTAATCTAATCTAATTAGATCTATCTAATCTATCTAACCTAATGATCTAATAATAGAGCATAACTCAAATTTAAGGAGTAACACGAAGTTCACGAGGTCTGTGCTTTCGTTTTCGCGAGTTATATTGTTATTTACCAAAAAAGACACTTTTAATAAATCTCATATGAAAGTTTATCCAATTTCTAGTACGATTTCTTTCTTTAAATACACCACATACGAGTATATCAATAATTTTTACGAATACATTCAGATCTATCGATTTTTGGAAATAATATAGAATAACTATATGTACATATATGTATATAACGTACTGACTACAGAAAGATACAGAGGTTTTCTGAAAAATTTTACCTTTAATGTCAGTTAAACTCTTATAAAAATGTATCCAAATCTTTTGGTGGACATACATATAAGATTTAAGGATTTACTTGATAATCAAGACCACAAGCAATATCTCCAAACCAAAGCTAAAGAAATGGATGTGGTCCCTGTTTGTTTATTAATCATTAACGATTTCTTAATCTGTCAAGAAACATTCAGCTGCAATGAATAATAATAATTATTCCGAGAAACAAACCACGACGAATTTCTTTCCCCAGTCCACACCTCAAATCCACCGCCCGAAACGTGCAAATTGAATTAATTAATTAATTCGTCTATCATGCGAATGCCTTGCAGCTTCTCCACAAGACTCCCCAATGAGTGGGATTAATCTACTGATTGAGCTTCGTATCTTGGACATTCGCCGCTTTTCTCGCCTAAAACGTGCACCCCCTCGAAACCACCACCCCACAAATCAATGAGGCATTAAATCTCGTTTTCACACAAATTTTTCAGCCTATCTTCCTAAAGTTTCGCTCCGGTTGTTCAGCTGTTTTTATCCAGTTGTTTGTTGCTCTTCGTGGCCGGTATTTTATTGGACCAGCAACAGCAACTGACACAGGAGAGACCGGCCATCATAGTGCGGAAAAAATACTCTAATCGGACAAAATATATGGACACACTTGCTCCAACTGACAGCCGACACAGGCTCTGATGGATGGTGCGCACTTGTTTTGGCGACGGGGGATCGACCGCCCGGGCAGCCTGCCCGCAAACAGGCGAATCTTGAAGAAGCAACAGCTGCCACATCAAAGTGAATCCCTAAATGGTTCACTTGTTTACGGAATCGTTATTGGAATTCCAGAAATTGAAAGGAGAGACGAAGATCCCCAAAATACTTGGACGAGTAGAGAGGCATAAAAATGCATTTAGTAAACTAATCGGGAAGTGAGTAGTTCGGAGCAGACAGCATGGCGACCATGAAAAAGTAGAGCAGACTTTAAAGAAACCCCATTAAAAAACCATACACACGCACGCACACACTCACAGAGAGAAAGCCGCAGAGCCACAAACAGAGCAATTCAAGAAAATTGTTTGTTTTGATATAAAATTTATTTAAACATGCCAACATCAGGTTGTTTTATTTGTTGTTGTTGATCGTGTTGTTCTTGTTAGATGTTTATATGCAGCAACTCATAATGCAAACTGCATCTCCTGTGGGGCAGAAACGATTACGTTTAAGTGGAATTGAATTTATGTGCGATGTAAATGTAAACAAGAGTCGCGCGGCACAAACTTGCCGCTTGTTGTTTAAAGAACGTGCCGCTGTTGCTGCCGTCGCTGTTGTTGCTGCTGGTAGTGCCGAGAATGCGTGAGCAGCAAAACTTCTCAGACATTCTGGCGTCTTGGGTGGAGTGAAACAGTGCAGCCAACTTCAGCGCTTTTATTAGAATGCAACCAGGGTAACCACGTTTCCAGGTATGGGTCTGGCAACGCTGGGCTCTACAGAAACGTGCTTAAGGTAAGTTCACACAACACAACAACTTTAACTGAACTTAAATTAACTGCCTCGTAAATGAAAAAATTTTGAAACGAGCTGTAAATTGAGCCCACTCTAAGTTAAATTCGATTAATATTGATTAGCCTAACCTCACATTCAATTTATTTATCCCCCGCTCGACGGTGTGTCTACCTGTCTGTAGGTCTGTCGATATCACGACTACCATCGCGTGATGAGAAGAGGTAAGACGTGATGGGACGACGCTGAAGACAACTGAACGGACGGGAAGTTACTAGACTGGACGAGGCAAAAGTGGACAGAAAGATGAAGAGGACGTGACAGATGCGAGGGACTAAATTTGGTCTGGTATACTTTATATTTCTGGCCTTTTACTGCCTGTCTTTTGACTTTCCACGTAGTCCGACTTTTTACTTTACAAGCAGATGAATTTATTTAAAATGCTTCGGCATCTACTGTCGGTCGAATGACAGCGAAATATCAAAAGCAGCGTCGTTACCTTGAGGCAGTGCGGTGCACGAAACTCCTGACACTTATCTGCGGTCCACTTTTGTCCACCGCAATCGGCTACTCGAAAGTGTCGCACCGTCTCTGCCAGCAAATGATTGCCGCCATTGAGAGCATCGATCGAAACCCCACTCGTACTCGACTCAAGATAATTTCGCATACATCAGCACTTAATTGATGTCGTCCAACATGTTGGCCACATCCGCATAATTCATTAAATTGCATCGCATGCTTGCTTGGGCCAAAACGGATGGATGACTACGACGAGGATGCCGGTGCTCGATGGTTGGGAGATGCGGAGGAGGGGGGGCAGGGTGTCATTGCGAGTGAGTAAATCTTTTATATGACATAACTCAAAAGCACTGCACTAGTGTGTGAGTGAGACAAATGATCAAGAATGTATTTGTGAGCAGCTGTTGCACGGCAGCCAACCGCACAAAATGCAGAAGAAGAAAAAAATAGCCAACCCACAGCTTTAAACTGCTGACTTTTCCAACAAGAAATACAGTCCAGGAAAAATTAAGGTGGATTCGAGATACAGAGCAAAATTAACCAAAAACAATAACAATAAAACAACACTTTAAATCAGTCATTAAAGTAAACGAAGAGAAAGAACAAAATCCAGGAAAGCTTTCAATAAAGCCTGCCAAAAATAAGCACTAAAATACGAGTTAAATTCAATCGAAGCACCACAAAATCATGTCGTTTTAAAGTTCTCAGTTGATATTGCATAACTTGGAACCTTAAATCACTTACAAGTCCTCCCTCGTCCCCAAAAGCTGAATCGGTGATTTAAATTCTTCTTGAAGCTTTTCCACTCGAACAAAATATGCAGCCATCTCTGTAGCTTGTCCAATGCCCGATTTTAACCATGCATCAATTCCGAGCGCCAGAGTCGAGAAAATTAATTTCTCTTGAAATTCCCACAGATTTGTATCAATTCAAGTGTTGCTCAGAGAACACAACACGTCCTCCTTTCGGCAACCCAGCAGCATATTTGGCTGCCAGCCACCGTCCATCCACTCTTCTATGTAATGCCACCGGTACACTTGAATACCTCCAACAACACCGCACGCTCGAGTGACTGCCCTGGTTTCTTTCGCGCTCCGAAGCCAAGCCAGCGATCTCGAATCTTTGGTCCCATGAACAATGAAAACAACACCAGGGAATCCTCAGAATTACAGGGAAGTTTCATTATGAAAATAGAATCAAACTAGAGTGTATCTTTCATGTGTTTATCGTTCTCTTATTCGATGTTTCCTTCCTCTCTTTTCTGTGGGAATGGCGATCATTATAATGGAAGGATAATGATAATGATGAAATTTATCTCTCTCTTCGATCTTATAGCATTTCACTTTGATTCTCATAACAGTTCCTCCAGTTTAAACTAGTATTTTGCAGAAGGATTTTAACACCGGATCGGAGAATCTGGAGTCGCTTTCCTCAAATCGTTTGGCGGATACAAAATCTGAAGATGTTCTCTAAAATTCTTAGGTCTTTCATCTGTTCCACTTCATCCTATTCTAATCTCGTTGAGAATTGCATTAGTTATAATAATATAACTTCGATATATAACTTGTTGGTATAATTTTCAAGGATTCACTAAAGACTGACTGAAAAAACTATTTGAAAGTTTTACGAAAGTGATTTGGTTGAGTCCAAAGTTTGTGAACCACTGAGTTGGCTAACATAATCCTGAGTATAAAATCCAAAGACACACGTATACAAAAACAACAACAAAAACCAACAACAACCAACAAAACACAACTTCAAGTCATGTTCGCAAGTGTTGCGTTGTGCATACCTATTATTTTGTTGTTGTTGTTTTTGTTGTTGTTGTTTTTGTTGTTGTTGTTTTTGTTGTTATTGTTATATTTAGCAGACCTGACCTGTTCATGATGCAGCGCAAGGTACCAACGTCGCCAACGATCGAAGTCGACGCCGACGACGCTACTTTCGAGCCTCCTGTGCCAAAAATCAATTTTGGCAATTGACCAAAAATGCTAAAGTCCTTCGTAAACAACAACAACAATAACAACAACAACAACAGCAAATAAACCAACACACACGGAAAGGAGGAAACAGAGCGAGAAGGTAAGTGATGAGTGCGGAGAGGGGAGAAGGGTGAAGGAAGAATGAAACAAGGCTTCGCAAATAAAAACGCAACGCAAGGAGAATTTGCAACGCTGTAATTTTTTTTTTCTGTTTTTTGGTTGCGTTGGCTGGTTGGTTGTTTACTTGGACCGATCCGATCCGATTTCTTGGCCATCATGATGGCACCAAAGCACACTTGTTGTTGTTGTTGCTGTTGTTGTATTTCTGAGCCGACAAATAACTGGCCTGCAACAACAAACCTATCAATATGTATGCCAGGCACCTTTTCAACGCTAACGAGCCACAGTCCACTTCAGACCAATCCACTTCATTTCAGTTCAGTTGAGTCGGTCGTCATCATCGTCGTCGTCAGTCAGTGTGCGCAACACCATCTCGAGAGCGTTGTAATTCATTTCTGGCGCCCTGCCGGCTGCAGACACGACTGTCCTCAGCTGTCCGGTCCTGGCGAGTTGGCTCTGGCTGGTTGGCTGGTCGGTTGAACGGCTGGCTGCTCGGATGTGTGCCTGGAATATCCTATTAGGTCAGCGACAATGGCGCTTGTTGGCGTTAATCTTGATTTTCTCTCCTGCCATCTACACTCAGACTCTTCTCTCAGCCTCTCCTCTCTCTCTCTCTCTCTCTCTCTCTCGCCGTTACCCCGAGCGGTTCGTTACAATGGTCGGTCGGGTCTACGAATGATACAGGTAATTTTTGATGCCGCGTGGTCGTTTCGTTTGAGAGCACAAATGGTGCTTGAGCAACGTATGTGGAACATGTTGTTTCTTGTTGCTGCTGGTTGCTGTTGTTGTTGTTGTTGTTACTATTGACTTTAGACTTTGTGTTGTCTGTGCTGATTTCGAAATTCATTCGATTGTGAATCGATCCTTGGCACCGACAACGACGACGACGACGACGACGACTCAACCGTGTTGAACCCAACAAACAACCACAACAACAAAAACTGCAACATTAAAGCCTCAGGGTCTCGTATTGCGTTGATTGTTCCTCCGCACGAAAAACACTCGAACCGTCAGATTCGAATCGTCGGAACGGAATCGTCGGGTTTTTCGGCAATTTAATTTATGTGCATCCAAACTGAGGATGGATCCGGACGATAAAATGTTGCCAAATTCGAAAACTTTGTAGGTTGTTTGTTCGGCTTGATGAAGAAGGCCGGCCCACGACCCACCGACTGACTCGACCGACGCCATTCTCTTCGGAATCAACAATTCTCTTCAACCTACCTGAAAACCGAAAATATGAGGCTGAGCTTGAGTTGTAGTTTAAGAATTTTCTATAACATGCACTCGGATTAGACTTAAAAATGGGAATACAATATGCACAGTTGAAATGATGTCACCACTGTGACATCATCGCGGTCAGGTTAACAAAGAAGAAAAACCACCCAAGCCGAAACAAAGAAAAACCGTACTGAACACTGAAAACCACTTAAAAGAACCCATAAAAAGCGGCAATTTTTCTGGAGCCAATAAAGTTTTCGCAAACAAATTAATCAACTTTAGACACAAAAAAGCTGGAAGGATGGAAAACCGTCCAAAAAAAAAAACGATCGTAAAACTTTTACATGTTTTTAAAGCAACACAAAAACTCGTTCTAAAAACTAACAAATAAAAGATAAATTAAAAAAAAAATAGAACACTGAAAACTGAAAGCCTAACATGTCTGACTTGTTGCCTAACATGTCCACAGAATGTTGCCAATTGTTGTTGCTGCTGGAGTTGGTAACAATTAAAAATAGGTTCCAAATGAAGCCTCCTCTTTGTTCATACCTCCCCAGCTACACGCCCTCCATCATCCCCTGCATTCTGTCCTCATCTGCCGATGCCACAGCGAATTCTTCAATTTACAACTTTGCATCGAATTTCAGTCATTACCAAGTTTTCGCGAAAATTTGCATTTCTTAATGAGCAAAAGTGCTGAGCGAAGTTGCGAGCATCGAAATAATTTGCACAAAATGTTCAGCGAACTTCAGCGATTTGCTGCGATCTCATCGTCGTCGTCGTCGTTGTTGGTGTTGATGTTGGCTTTAATTAGTTGGCATCAGCATCATTATCGCAATCAAAATAATAATCATCACATGCTTATAACAATGCTCGAACATATACACACACAGACACACTCGCACATATTAAAACACGTACGGGGTTTATAAGAAAATTGCTCAGGTTGCAAAACGCTTGCAAAATTTCAATTCGAGTTCGTTTTATTCTTACCATAGAAAGATTTGTGAAAACAACAACAACAGAAGAGAAGAAATAATAATAACAATAATCACAAGAATAATAATAATAAGAATCATAATAATAATAATAACAACAACAACTGAAAGAGACTAACAACAAACTATTACAAGCAGATGAGCAAAAATTGTCGTCGTTGTAGTTGTCATCGTCGTCCATAATGTTGTTGTTGTTATTGTTGTTGCTGCTTTTGTTCGTTAAACTTTCACAACACTTATGATGAATACGCGATACTGTGTTGTAATGAGTTTAAAAATCTTTTTGTTGAAAAGCAAGACGTAAGAAAAGAGACAAACAACAAAAAAACGTCAGACATGCAAAAGCTAGGAACTCTCTGTGGAACATCGCTGCTCAACAAGGATCGTCGTCGGTGGAAGTGGTGATCGTGATGGTGGTGGTGATGATAATGATGATGGTGGCGTTGATGGTGATGGTAGTGGAGTTGTTTCAACAAATAAACTCTGCTGACTCGAAAAACAGCGGCTTTGACGACGTCACTAAAAAGAGCGAACGAATGAACAGAAGAGGAGTAGTTGGCGGATGGTGCAGAGGGGGAGGGGCGGCAGAGGGGGCGAATAAACACACCTTCGACCTTTCTTGACAATTTTTTCGACAGCTGGCAGGCAGGCGAATTCACACGAATTCAAGAATTCACCGCAAGGTTTTCTACTAAAGCTATGACGACGACGTTGACGAGGATGAGGACGACGACGATGAAGACGTTAACATGAAAGGATGTTTGATAATTTGATTTAATTTCTGAAAGTGCATCTTTGATGGTACAAATGTGGTTGCATGTCTACACGTACACATAATATACTCGTATGTATATATATGTGTGTGTATATATGTATACATGCGAATATGTATGTATTTGTTTGCATAGAAGTTGTGTAGTTGCCTGTTTTGTGTTTGTATATTCTACAAATGAGCAAAATAGGCAAAGGATGTCATTCGTTGTTTTTGTTGTTGAGCACATCAGTTGATGGCGATGATAATTATAGGCATGATGACGATGCTGATGCTGTTGCTGTTGCTGATGATGAACATTTTGTGTCTAAGGAACTGACGAAGCACGAAGCACAAAATTATGCACAAAAGCCGCAAGCTGTATGTTCATTTATAACTCTGAACTTTGTTGCGGCTTCGCGCAAAGACACAAGAATTATTTTAGACTTCTTATTAGTTTCCATTTTTTTCCTCTTCGTTGAAACTTACAACGTTTTTGAACAGAATTTCAATATTCGAAAATTTCATTGTTATAACATTTGTTATCCGTATTTTAAAAATATTCATACAAATCTGATCAAAATCTAATTTTCGAAAATATCAAATAAAATCTAATTTTTTTCTGTATGAAAACTCTCAAAATATTGATAATATTTAAAAAAAGATAGAGAACTTTTAGTACATTATAAAAAACATATCAAGAAATCGCATCACAAACCTTGAGGAAGGTACAACTGAAGCTTTTTTCACACTTCACACAACAGATACTTTTATCATCCCTGTACGGGTAGCACCCTGTAAATCCTACACATGTCACGCGACACTAGAAACAAGAACAGGATCTCATAGAAAAGTTTTTCGCCTGAGCCGCTGAACTTAACTCAAGATGATGACGACGACAACCACAACGAAGAATATTCAGATGAAATTCAAATAAGATGAATTAAAATAACCGAAAATAAAAGAAACGTCAGTGACGATGAAGAAGGGGAGGGAAGGGGAGGGAGCTTTGAGTAGAGGTAGAAAGTGTTGGAATCAAGCAAAAGAGTTACACGAGGGGTGCCGCGGGGGTACTCGTAGCACATCGCGCTTGGCGACACTTTTTTGTCACTTTGTGTCTCTTTTTTCAGTGGTTTTTCATGTTCTTCCTCCTTTTTCACTGTTTGTTTGGTGGCTTTTTTCTTGATTTTCTTCTTGAAAATTTGCAATTTGAATAATTGTAAAAGTTCGAGTTCAACTGAGGCGGCGTTCAACAAGCACATCAACAGCAGCAGCAACAGCGGCGGGCACTCGGAAGTTGCATGTAGTTTCCGCTTTAAGCGTGGTACTGGTACTCATTCAACGTGACACCGTCGAACGGTCGGGTGAACGGAAGGAAGGAGGGGAGGAGGGGGGGCAGGAAGAGGAAATGTCTTCTTAGAAGATTTTCAAGATATGCTTTTGAAGCTTCTACTCGTATTTCTGTTGTTTTGTTCGGATCTGAAGGCGCTTTTGGCACTTCTCCTTCGTTTTCTACTTCTTCTTCGTCTTCATTTGCTTCTCTAGATTCTTTGGCATTTTATTTTATTTTATTCAATTCCTTTTTCGTTGTTGTTGTTGTGAAATTTGTGCAGTTTTCATAATTTCACGTTTTTATGCGAAATGAAGGCGTGTCACAAACTCATGAACAACAACAACAACAGACCAACCAACCAACGGAACCACAGTAGTATCACTCTTCCCTTTTACCCCTTCCCCCCCCCCCCCCCCCACTCTCCTTCCCGGCGTTCTTTTTAAACACTTAAGCTTCATCTGCCTGTCTGTCCGCCTCTCTGCCGGCCTCTCTGCCGCCCTGTCTGTCTATCTGAATGTCTGTCTGCTTTATAAGCACTTCACAGTTCAGTTTAAAGGATGTTCAGACGCTCAGAGAGTACCGCTTATTATCGTCATTAGTGTTAAAATCCTTCGTGCTCTTTTATGCATGCATTTTGGCACTTCGGTTAAGTTGTTGTTGTTGTTGTTGGTGTTGTTGTTTCTGTAAAAGTGTGAACTTTGCGCGCTTCAACAAACGAATTAGCATTAAAAATAATTTTCCTCAACTTTTTCACACTCATTTTTGTTGTCGTTGCTGCTGCTGTTGTTGTTGTTGCCATCGTTAACGTTATTTAAGTTTCGGAATAAGTGAAAGGATAGGATGAGGCAAAATGGGATTGAATGAGGCAGAACGAGACAAGACGATGCTCAGGCAACCAAAGGGTTATGGGGCAAATGAGAGGTGATCCCTTTGGTTCGATAGCGGAGATGAGTGGGGGTACTTCAAGGGGTTGCTTTAAGGTGTTCTGCGGTACGAACAGCATACTAATTAATTTTGCATTAGCAACGAGTTTCGTCTCTCTCTCTCTCTCCCTCTCTCTCTGTCAATCCTTCCCTCTCGTCGCTCCGATCATTATTAAATCAACAGGAATCTGATAAAGACAACAGCTATAAAACTTGTACTCGCGCTACGTACAAAAAACAAACTGATTACCATATTTTGTGGTATGGAAACGTACCCGATGCTCCTCGATTCGGAGGTGTTCCGAATCCGATTCGCAGATGCTTGATTCGCTCTCTTGGTGGAAAATTTATGACTTTTATAACAATTAAAAGCTGCTTCGAACAAATAGAAGATAAACGATGACTTCAAATGTCTGATCCTTTCACTGGGTGGGAGAAGAGAGCTCAATTGATGGCTCGATCATCCCGAACTAAATTCGAAGTTTTATTGTACGTATTATTATTTAAACAAATTACTTCCTTTATCCAGATATTAAACACGACTCCTGGGCTCTGATCCTTTGTGGGTTTTGCACAGTCATCATCTTGGGTCATCTCTGGACCAAGAATCCGGTGTACCCGGTTGGCCTGGTGGCTGTGATGTCGCTTGTTGTTGTTGTTATTATTATTCTTTTTATTGTTGTCTCAGTTGCTGACTGTTTTTCTTTCTTGTGGAACTTACTGTAAAACTTTCTGTGAGTAAAAAGATAATCTTTCGAACAGTACAACTTAAGACAACAAAAGATAAACATGTCTGTAAAAGTACACTAAACACTGAAATAAAAACAATGCTATAATAATAAAACAACAACAACAACAACAGCAACAACAACAACATATGAACAGCTGTTAATCCCTCGAGAGTCACCGCTTCATCGCCTTCAGATTTCGATGTGCAGTGAGTGAATTATTTGCTAGAGAATATATTTTGTCTGTTTATCTACGACGCATCGCTCTACTAAACTTAGCTGTTGTTGTTATCTTTAAAATCATTTATCACATTTTAATTAGCGTCGCATGCGTTCCGAACGCATTCCGAACACGTCGAATGTACGCGATGAATTTAAATATTTTTCATTATATTTTTATTGTTTTCAGTCCACAACGTTGTCAGTTGTTGTTGTTGTTGTTGTTCGTGGCGATGTTGTTGTTGTTCGTGGCGATGTTATTCTTGTTGTGACTGTTGTTGTTGTTGTATTTTTAACTGTTCCGTGTGTTATTATCGACTTTTAAACACTATCAACGCCTTGCATTAAAATGCAAATCTGCATCCGTCCATCGATCATTCGTCAATCTGCGGACAGTCAGGGGGAATCCAATAAAATCGAATAAAACCAATAGCAGCAACAAGAAAAACAACAACAACATATCAGATCCATTGTCACTTGTCGAGTATTGAAGCTACAGCGATGTGTGGGCAATCGTAATCGCCGACAAAATTGACAAACCACATTTAATTCAGTTTATTTATTTGTTCAGATAAATCCGTTTTTTATTTTTAATATTTATTATTTCTTAAGTTAATATTAATAGTAATAGTAATATTAAATATTTCGATTTTTGCATTTTCATGTTAATGTTAACTCTCATCACCGAAGCTATGAAAGTATTTTGCCCCTTCATTTTTTGCCCCTCACTTCACTATGAAACATCTTCAGACATTAGTAACAACAACAACAAGAACAACAACAACAAAGAGAACAATGTTACTATATTACTGTTTTTTGAGCTCTGTCTGTCATCGTGATTCAACCATCAACGATCTGGTCGCTGAAAATGTTTATTTGAGAAACGATCTGTCAATCGGTCGTCCGAGAAAAAAACACTAAAATCTTGTCAATGAACAACGCTCAACATTGTGATCATCACCAAACTTCGTTATGATTATCACCAAACCAAACCTAATTATGATCATCAAGGAACCTAAAACATCGTGTTGATCGAGACTCTTTCGTTGATCGTATGATAGATCGATCGATAGACCGACGATAGACCGACGATAGACCCACGATAGACCGACGATAGACCGATATGTCAGATGTATTGAAGTGCGTCAACTCCAAACGCATGAAGTGACACGATCACTTCACAACACACAGACATCAAGTCACACTCACCCATCAACCAACAAATCGACCAGCGAAGAACAACTCGAGCTGGCTGTCTATTTTTAGTACGCATGGATTATAATTTTTTTAGTTTCTGTGTTTTTGTTTCGTTGTTTTGTTTTGTTTTGTGTGCTCTCTCGTTTTAAATAAAT
>OX451348.1:35332181-35507190 GCA_949629155.1 Myopa testacea
ATAACCCATGGAAGCTAATCAATTTTATGATCGACGCGATGGGTGCCCTGCTTCAACCAAAGACACACACGCACACAACCACACGTCTTCACACATCACAACCCGTACATGCATAAATTTGATTTTATGGACATTTTTATGAGGTAACCAGCAGCTCTACGATGCGCTACCAACTCGTATTGACTTACCTACTCACCTACTCACTCACTCCTTAAACCATCCAGGCTTGAGGATGCTCAGCCTCACGAAGGCTACTTAAAGTTCCCTTCCATTCGATTCAGTCCACACCACTCTGGGTTCTGCATTTCCATGGAAGTGACAAAGTCTGCGTCTGATTTTTATGGTCGCTCTTATGGATTTAGCGCGTGCGAAACCGCGCGCTTGTCTGACAAGAGCAGCCATTAGTGGAGCCATTAAATGGATGTCTTTAATTTGGGCAACAATCGACCGAACGCCACATCCAGCGGTAGTAATTAAAATAGATGAACTGGAAAAAGTGACAACACAGAATGGAGTAGATGAGGAATTAAGTTACGTGATTATTATCACTCAACTTGGGCATGATATTTTGTCTTTTTTTTGTTTGTTGGATTGTCATTGTCATATCATTTAAGGCAATTTAGGTATTTATTGTATATACAATTGAAGTGTGCAACAATAGACACCGGAAGGAGTAAAAGAAATAATTGTTTATATTCACTTCACAGGAAAAGTCACCGAATTTTATAGAAAGACATGGTCGATGTCATTATTATAATCATAATCATGTGTGCGTAGTACACAATAAGACCAAAATTACTATTAACTATTCCTTGAATTGATACAGTAACCCACAATCGATAATGTCAAATCATTTTTAGGTGGTTCGCTCAAATCTCATATTACGAGGACAGAAACCCCGAGACTTCGATCTCAGATTACCTAATAAAAGCGAGGCTAAGAAGATTCAATGACTGCTAAGGTTAGATACAAAATCCACGAGGAAGCTTATGCTTTATCTGGGATTTTTGACTTTGAACCCGGAGAGGATTGAGCCAGATGCCATTCCACTCACCAGGAACTTAAAGTTTATGGTCGCTAACCTCTAAAAACTGTCAAATAACGATTAAAGTACACGATGCTACTTATTTTTATACATTCGAAAGCTCAAAATTTAAATTCATCCTTCACCAAATTACTTTTCATTTTATTTTTGTTGGAAAATAAATGATTATATTAAATTTCTGGTGCTTATATTTGTGTTCAACCGAGTGACTGGCTACCAGCCACTAAAAATGTTCTACTAAAACAAAAGCCATTTTAAATGTCAACAATTTTAATTAATAGCGCTTAATGAGCAGACAAACAACAACAACAACAAGAACAGGAACACCAACAACAACACCACACAAGTGACTGCAATTTATAGCTTTTCTAATAAATATTACGTATCTAGTATATTCGTATCTGTACCATGTCTACCATGTCTCTCTGTCTAGTACTCGTACCATATAACCGTATATGTATGGATGTATGTAGAACCGTTGAATAGTAATGTCTGCAAAGCGAAAAACGAAAATAATTATTTCCTCTTTATATACGAGTACCTCCCGAAAAAAGGTGGATTCAAAAAAGTGCCAAAGAGAAGTAGTTTAGGATTTAGTAAAAATTGCAAAACTCCAACGAATATGAATAATTTAGAGAGAGATAAAATTAAATAATGCTATGAACTCTACAGTGTACTAAAACCTCTTTTAATTTTTTTCATTTCATTTCACTTCATTTCACTCATTTAATTCCAATCAACTGAACGTCGTTTACCGTTAAAAGTCACCTCAACGCTTTACGCTTGGCTTTAAAGCTAACAACGCATGCAAAGGCACCGATGCGAGCTCGCTTAAAGCGCGTTCTTCAGAGCAACTCTATTAAAAACAACAACAGCCGCATTTCGAAGAGGCTGAGAGATTCAAAGCCCCTGAAGCGCCGCAGCAGGTGTCTTGACCAAAATCAGCAGCAATCACCTGAGCTGAGCTGGATGTTGTCCAACCATCCCCATTATCGTCATCGTCGTCATTATCGTCATCAACTTGTTCATCCTTAACTTGTTTCATCCACGCTAATAAGCTTTCGGTGAGCAAATAAACCGGCAACAAATACAACAAACTCGAGCATCACCGACAACGCATCATCATCAGCAGCGCCTTCCTCTTCCAACCACTTCCGTTGCCAAACCGGAAACGCGCGACAACCGTCTCGTTGAACGATTTTCGCGTTGCACATAAACGTGTGTGTGTGTGTGTGATTTATAAGTGTATTTTTGTTTGTGTGTCGTGTCCGCTGTGTGCACATCTAATTAGCGTCCTCTATTGTATGTCTGTGTGTGTGTGTGTGTGTGTGTGTGTGTGTGTTCGTGTGTGCATGTGTGTCTGTGGATGTTTGTCTGTGAATGTGTGATAATCAGTGTCTGTGGGTGTGTTTGTCCCAAAATTTAACATGCGGTTTTATCAATATTTTAATTTAAAATGTTTAAAGTTATGAAAGAGTATTTGTAATGCATTTTCATATAAATTTGCATGCGATGCGGCTACGCACAAACACACACACACACACAAATGTAGAGTGTACATGACCGCTGGCAAATATTCTGGCAGTGTGTCTGTGTGTTTTTCGCTTTTCTGCTTGTGTGAGTGTGGTTTACTATGCGACACCATCTGAGCCACAATTCGAAAAACTCTACTTCAAGCCAATGAAAAGTTGGGCTTGGTAATTGTTGCCAACATTTACGTGTATGCATGCATTCGTAAACCAGCTAATTGTGTGTGTTTGCCAGAGTGTATGTGAGTACGAGTAACTGTCACTGTGTTAACATACTCGAATTTTCATCTGTTTGACTAAAGTACATATTTTAATTTATAAAACTTAAATAAAACCTTTCGCACAATTATTGAGAGTAGATTTTGTGGTTATTTTATCTAAAAGTTGTTTAAACTAAGAAATAAACTAACTCAGAAATAAAGCCTTCTTTAAAACCACTCAATTTGTGATCAATTTTGATCAAAATCAACAGATTAAATAAATTAATCAAGATTTCATCCGAACAATAAAAAAGATCCACTCAAAACAGCAACAAACAATTTTTAAATTGCAATCAATAGATAATTTTATATAAAATATCACCATCCATTCAGATCAAAGCACAAACAATTGTTTCGGTAAAACAATCAAAATCCATTCAGATCCATCAAGCAAGATCCAAACAATATTATTTCCAGAATAGAAGAAACACCAGAATGCAAGATCCATTCAGATTAAACCATCAAGATCGATAAACCGAGATTCAAGTGGTCGGACCACGCCCATTCGTAGATAGTACAGTACAGTAGAAGTACAGTATTGATACCAATTGTACTGATTGGTTGCAGTTTGTCTTTGTGCCATATCATATTTTATACAAAGAAAATGTTTATGTGGAGTGTATGTGTAGTAGAAGAGCGATAAGACCACGCCCACTCTTTTAACGGTCGATGTTATCACAATATTACTATGTTTATAGATGTTTGATCCACGAAAGACAGGAACGAGTCTAGAACCATATATAATCATCATTATTCCATCATCTACTCATCATAATAATAATCAGAAGCACTTCTAATCATCATAATTCTATATACGTCTATCTATATCATCATAATATAATATAATATACGATATCTGACCCAATTAAATGCAAGAATCAAACAACTAATCAGGATCATAGGGATCGTCGGAATATGATTATGTCTTTTCTGGTAGTTCGAGACGTCCTCTTAAATTTATTACACTAGAATCAAGCGAGTTTATTAGATGTTTAAAAAAAGTCTTCGAAGAGTGAAACTTTGATCTTATTTATAGTATGAATATTCATAGTTTTAAAACAATTTGATTTCGAAAAAGTACTCTAATAACTCAACACTATAATCTAATGTACAATGTAGTTAATTTGTACTCGAAGAATCAGATTTCTAGGTTAGTAAAAACACAAACTTTCAATCGAAGGTAATTAAAATCGTATTAAATATCGATATTTTTATTCTCTTCAGATTTGTAATCGTTTTTCACTTCGTATCAGCAGCTTCGTCTGTTCATATTTTATGCTTATTGTACATTTATGAATACATATCGATGTATATATCTATCCACTTGTACAAGGATATACCTTGCAACTGTACTTGGATGATATTTTTTGATTTTTTTTTTTTTTGTTTTTTGTTAACAATTTCCGCTCAGCTGCCAATCGTCGGCGCCATTGTTTTATTTTACTGTTATGACGATGAGTTGGAGTTGTTGTTGTTTTATTTTAAAGTCCCCAGAGAGGGTTTTTAACCTTTCTTTTTTATCTCCGCTGCATTTCCTGCCGCTTATGAATTTTTCATAATTTTATTATCATCATGGCATCATTTTACACAGTTACAGTTACGAAAAGAACCAGCCGACACAAAGACACACATATGTATGTACATACATTCACTCACATGCATACACAGACATCTACTTGTAGATAGATGCAAATAAAAGCAGTTAAAATTTCCGTTAAACAATTAAGTTGACATCCATCGAAAGTCGTAAAACCGAACAACAACAAAAACCACACAATATTACATAATTCCAAAAAATATTAAAAATTCTATACCAAAAAAAGTCATACTTTTACGACTCATCTTCCACTTTCCTTGTTTTAGATATCAATTTATCATGTTACACGATACATGTAAATATGTACAGAAATATTATATCTGGTGTTGACTTAAAGGTCTCCGATCTTGCTCTTCTATAAACAAATAAAAGTGCTCTGAAGCACTGGAATTCGAATTTCCACGGAATAGCAGCAGAGCGGAGACAAGAAGGAATGTCGTAAAACTGCTTTGAAAAAGATTCTACATATTTTATGACCCTGTCTCGGATGCTGCCACTTTTTCAATTACTCCATGAGAGCCATCTCAATCTGTATGCAAGTAATGCAAGTTCAGCGGCACATCGACTGATACCCCGAGTGGAGGGATACGCAGATACTTCGAACGCGGTAGGTGACTGCAAATCCACAAACGAACTGCGTGTATCTGCGTATCAATTGAATTTAAATGCATTCACTCGATTCAAAGTGAATTAGTCGACAAAGAACTGAGATGCTCGAAAAAAAACGTCTACTTAAAAAGTCGTAAACTCGCCAGTCAACCGCAGCAACTCCAAAGATACGCAACTAGAGCAGCGACGTTATAACTCAGGCACAACAGGAAAGGATTCACTTGAGCAACTAACAAACATATGAACTCCGCCGCCTCACCGCCTCAAAAATAGATACTTCACATACTTACACATGTGTGTGTGTGTGTGCGTGTGTTTGATAGCCTCACATGAGACTTCTCGCTATAGTTTGCCACTTTTACGACTCTGCTTTTGGGCGCATCGTAAAACGATGGGATGTCCTCGCGCGCCCAACTGAGACTTTCTCTTTTTACGGCCTTCCACCGCTTTTCACTGGCTCGAAATAATTACTTTTGTTATTGCCCGAGCCCGAAATTTTACGATTTAAATATTTTGAAAAAATCCCCGTTCTTCCAAAACATTAAACATTTAGCATTTAACATCGAACATCAAACAGAAAATAAAACAAAAACAACAATAAGAGTAAATAAAAAAAAATTCAAATGTTTTAGAAAAAAACAAGCATGTTTTATTTAGAATAAATATACACCAGCATATTTTTAAACTCTTTAACTCTATCTCAATGATCCATCATCGAGTAGCAATCATTAGCTACGAGTACCATTTGACTGATAACATTTGTAAGCATTTATTATGGTTGTTCTTGTTGTAGAATTTTTAAAGGAAGACATAAATATGTGTTTAGTTTCTATTTAGTTTTGTTTCCTTTTTAGTAGCTTAGTACTTTTTTATATACGCCGCTTACAGATTGTGATTAAAAAGACATCATTTTCAAGCCACCGTTTTAACAAACACGACAATAAAACATCACCGTTTATAATAAACAAGAGCGTTTCATTTATTATATCACGGAATAAAAAATGTTATTTGTGGTAATTTATATAGCAATTTAATTCTATAGATCATTCGTATACTAGATCATTTCCTTATAATTCTCAATATTCTTGAATTGCTTAATTACTTTGCTTATTTATTTACGAAGGAAAACTTGTACAGTAATATAATACACAAATATTTAATTAAATGTATTATTTACTAGCAACGAAGGCCTTCGACTGATAAGATAGGTAAATCGAGGATCAGTCAACGGTACCACTATTCTATGCTATTCTGTATTCCGACTTCTCGAAGAGGAAATCCGCTAAGATATGTAAAAGAGTGTAAGATACGTATTCTTTTTCCTGACCGATCGCTTCAGATCTTACAGACACTGAAACTTGCACTACCGAAGAGTCTCTTCTTGGTTTTGATGGACCAAACGAGTCTTTCAGACACCCATTTTGATGACGTCCTACCTGAGCAGATGCATAGATCAGGTCTGAAAATCAACTCCTGGTAAATCTAATTTGGTGAGCTATTTATACATCACTGTGATCAGCTGTTTGTAGATCCTAATAACTGCTTCTTGATCCCCTTCGTTTCCATCTACTTAAGAGTGGGTTGAGATTTTTAATTTAATTTCATTTTAAATTAAAAACTGTTGAGGTGGAGTCTCTGATCCTACTCCTGACATGACCTTTACCTTCTACTAAGAGAAGATATAATTTTGTATCTTTTACTTTTAATATAATCCTTCCATAATCAAGTATCGAGTTAATGTAGTGAAAATTGTATAATTGATGGATTGTATACTCGTTAAAGGTTACATGAACTTAAATTTAGTTGCAATAACTTTTCCGCAAACATGGATTTAATCTGAGTATTGTATGTAGTTGTTATTGGCTTTAAAAAACCCATTTTCATTAATTAATTAATTCCACAGACCTGCGAAATGATACCCATTAAATCTCATTTAATTAAATGAAAACAAATAAATCTTCTATTATTCCAGCGCTGTTGCTTTTGTTCGAAACATTAAGCGCGCCCTTCAGCAGCACCACCACTACCATCGCCATCACCATCGCCATCGCCACCTAACCGACATCAGCTCATTATACTGCCCACTAAATAAAACTGGCCATAAAAACTGAAGCACTGAAGGACTGAAGCGAAAAGCCAACCCCATCGCGAATTAAGCCAGATACCAGCCATCCACCCAACCACCAAAATACCACCCATCACTAAAGCGCTCCTCGCCTCTACACTGCCGACTATAAATTTCAATTTATGATGAAGTACAAAATAAATTACGTGCGGCCAACAACAACAGTGTTGTAAGAGCAACAACAGGAAGAACAGCCATAATAACAACACCAGCAACATTCCAAAAAAAAAAGAACCTGGACGAGTGGAAAATTCAAAGGGTCAAAATAACAAAGATAACCATCGAAATACCATCGAGTTCACAGCAACGTGTGTCACGGCAGAAAAATTGACTAGCTGACTGATTGACTGGCCGAATGAAAAAAAAGGAAAAAGCAGAGGACGGGAATAGCCACCTGCCAGTCGTTTTAATCCTCCTCCTCCTCCACCAAAGCGAGGTTTTTTCTTTCTTCTTCCTGATCAAAAGCAATATTTTTATGCTAACTTAACACGCGACTAAGTTTTGTTTAGATTTTTTCGAAATGCGTTTAACTTTGCTTTTTACCATTTGTTGTATTGTTGTTGTTACTTTTGTTATTGTTATTGTTATTCTTGCAGAGCACCTGATAGTTGAATGTTGGCTACTTTCAATAATTCATTCAACGCGCCACAATCGGAATCTCTTCTGATTAATGAGAGCTTGTAAAATTGTTATCAGCGCTGTTAATTGAAATGTTTTAATTTGAATATCATGGCCGGGTCGCCGGGTGGAGGGGGAGTTTGTGGTGGTTAGCGATGAAAGCATCGAAAGGAATGTTTATGGAGCTCGAGCTGCATGGCTGCATGGCATCCGTGGATCCGTGGTAACATGATATGAGTAAAAAACTGGACACTAAATATTGCATGTCTTAAATGGAATTTTTCTCACATTCATTTAGTGTTGATGTTGTTGTTGTTGTTGTTACTATTGTTTTCTGGGACTTAGTCCCCCCTCCTCACCCGCTTCTAATCTTGTAGTTGTTATTGTTATTATAGTAATAACTAGTTATTAGTTGAATGCTGTTCTTGCTGATGTTGATGGTTGTTGGTGGTGGTGGTGTTGCTGTTGTTTTGGTCTATGAAGTTCATACGTATAATTAAATTAAATTTCAATTTATCGACCCCGCACTGATCTACTTTGAAAGTGTGTAGAATGTCGTGTTAATGACAGGTTTCGCGTCGCGTCGTTTCAACTGATGTGAAAAATACAAATTCTTAGCACCTGATGTGATGATGACGATGATGGTTATCTGCGGTAATAATTATGAGGTGTCGAAACAAGCGAAAACCTGTGTATTTCTCATGTTTTTGCTTTTGTTGTAAAACTATTCACGTTTCTAATTCTGAATTCAATAAATTATACTCGTACATGTTTTTAAATTTAATATAAACACTTTAAAGTTATAGTTTTTTCAATGATCACTGAACTGTTCACTGATCAAATTCTCCACTTTTCGTAATTTTTCAGATTCAAATTATTTTCGTACATGCTTAAATTCAAAACTGGTGGCTTCAACATTTTATATACAGCCCCAAAATCAAACTCCGCCTCATTCCGAACAAGTAACAGAAATCAACTAATGAAGCACAAGCATTAACAAGACAACAACAACCAGGGACCACACAAAAACAACAACAAACAGTACACAACAACAACACGAACAGCTTCTTCTCGCAAAATCAAAATCACCATCATGGAGATCATCGAAAACAGACGCCCCTCGTGGGTATGTCTATAAAAATAGCTTCACGAATGAGTGCACGAGAACCGAGTCGGCGGCCGTCATCAGAACGAATTGGAAGAGGATCCTCAGAGGAAAACAAGAAAAGCCGACCAAATATCGCACAGACGTATGGGACCAGGGACCAGCGAAGCGAGAACGATTGAAAGGAACACGTTACATATTCTACAGAATCGAGCTAGTGATCTGTTGTGATGTGATGTGATTTGGTGTGGCAGATGTGGGTGGTCAACTCAAGTAGAGTGGAGAGAAGGAGGAGCGATAGAGGAAGTGATACAATGTGCGAAAGTGTAAAAACCTCATCAATTGTTACTCGTTCCTCTCCTTCCAATCTGATCTCCTCTGATCTCATTTGATTTCTCCCCGGACTATTTTAAGATATTTCTTTCCTTTCTTATTTGTTCCTCTTTTTCTTGTCTTTAATGGGTTAAATTCAATTTTAAATCCTCTTGAATTTCGTTGATTTCTTTTCTTTTAGTCGCCTTCATTTTGTAAATTTTTTTTTTTCATCTTCGTATACATTATTTAAGGCATAATATTTTTTATTTGAATTATTTTGTTGCTTTTGATGTTTAATGTTTTTGTTGTGATACACAGCGTCGATATTCGTAATAAATAAATAAAATTTTCCACAAATGATGATGATTGGTTTTCCACCTCATCATTTATTCAACTCACTTGACGCAGACGCCACGCCGATGTTGTTGTTGCTGCTGTCATTCAACTCTGCCCGACGAACGCCGCCCACCCGAGGATCGCAACAGATCAGAGAGAACGATCGTTCGGCCATTAATTTTACGATGCGTATTCGCCGCAATTTTCAAAATATTTACACACAGACGAGTTTATTTATTTAAGAATATATTTAGCGAATTTCTTGGGTCTTGCACATCTTTTTGATCTTTTAATGAGCATCGATCGTCGGTTGTTGAGCAAGATCGTCAATGGTTAAGAAACAAGTTGTATCGATGTATATACTGTATTGTGTCTCACACCTGCAGATGGCGTGGAAATCAATTGTAGCTACTCTCTTCGGCTTGATGACTCTCTTTCTGTGCTCCTATCTTCTGGGGTGTCTATCTGTCCGTATCGTCGATCTATATGTCCGTTTGTCTGTCCTTTTGTCTGTCCGTTTGTTTGTTTGTCCATGATCTCGATCTCGACTGATCGCAGATAAAATTTTCTTTCGTTGATATTTTTGCATACGTATGTACTTTTATTTGTATCTCTATATTATTTATTTAGATTTGTATTAGCAACGCCCGAGGTGGTCCGAATGCCCCGTTCTATTCGCTGTTTTGTGGAATTTTTATAGAAAATGAGAATTCAGTAAACTTTTCCCCACATTTGTTTGTTTATCAGATACTTCGGAAGATTGTAGTTATTTTTTTTTATAAATTATGTTTATTTTTTATTTGTAATAATAATATAAAGAATTCATAGTTTTGAAACAAATTCAACATCATCAACGATTTAGCAATAAATTTAGCATCGAATAATAGACTCATATAATAAATAATAACAATGATGAATAATAATAGCTAAATAAAAATGACGAATAATAATAAATAATAATTATAAATTATAATAATGAATAACAATGATAAATAATAGTTAATAATTAAATAATAATACTAAATAATTGTTAAATAATGAACAATACTAATAATAATATAATGATAATAATCATATAGAAATTATATTAATAAATAAAAATTAGTAATAATCAACAATAATAATAAATAATAACAAAAAATTATAATTATAAGAAATAATAAAAATTAATAATATTGAAAAATAATTAGTAAAAATATTAGAGAATAGTAATAATATTATTATAAATCTCTGGGGAAGGGATCCTTAGTATTTACGAAAGATTGAAAATAAAAGACAATAGTTTCTTATGTTTCTTAATGTTCGAATATCTTCCAAAAAAACTGTTTTCAGAATTGCTTCCGGATCATTTTAAATCTAAGAACTACCTTCAACCTTCGTTAAACTGATACAAGATCTCTTTAAAAAACCCATCAAAATTATTTGTCCAAAGAATTAAAACTTCACTTTGAAGCGTTTGCGGTTTAACGTAATTTTATTTGTTTATAAATATAAAAGTCTTAATTATCAAATATTTATACGTGTAACCAGTGTACCACGAAATCCATTCGATGCCGTATGCACGATCAGAAAAAACGAACGAACGGGATCTCAAGGAAAGAAAGAAGCATCGGCTCAGCGGGTTGCACTCTATTCTGACCGCACGCATGATCGTTAGTATGATGAATGCAAAGCGTTGTATTTTTAAACAAACACACTGGAGGCGTCTTGTTGAGAAGGGACGGCGAAAAAACACGCAGTTTCTATTGCACTTTTATGAGGTATAATAAAATAAAATTTCTAACTCTAACTCAAAATTGAAATAATGGGAAAACTCCACTAGAAATGGGTCGAGAGATGAGATGTAGTTTTAAGTTACCAAAAATGTACTGTTCCCAAACATGGTATCAGGATAACAGACGATGGACGAATGTTGGATTAGCTGAATCGATCAGCATTCAGACTGTATTGAAGATCGATCGTCTTCAACGTCCTCATCATTTCAATAATGATCTTTCAATTTTTTATTTTAATCTTTTGCTAAAGGTGACTCCCTGATTGATCAGTCCGCTCGATGATCTCAACATCTACAACGATTTTCTTCTTACTTCTTTTACTCATTTACAACTCTTACGTGGTGTCAATCAACTAACACCCACGGCGCATTTAACATATGCTGATGTAATGTAATGTTTTGCTGGATGTGATGATGATGTGTTGTGATAAGATGTGATGCCTTGCGATAAGCTGTGTTGACAGTGAGTTTGATATAAAGTATCTTTCCATTTCGATGTTTTTTCAATATTTATTTAACAACAACATCTACAATAATATAAAACAGCAGTTCCAACAACAACAATCACAGCAACAACAAACGAATCCCCCAGTCGAATTGCAACTACAATCTACATGCATCCACTATACTCGTATACGAGTATCTTCGAGCAAGAAGTACCAGTCTGTATCATCGTCTAAGTACCGTGAGGAAAACCGTCTGAGGAGTTCTCCCTCTCACTCCCTCGCTTGGAAGATGTTTTTATAGTTTTTCCTAGAGAAAACCTCTGGTGTTCGCGCAGATATTTAGTATCTCTAAGATACGCAACTAGTAGATACGAGAACGTGCGCCTTTTGTTTACATTTTATGATGAGCTGCTGTTGCTGCTGCTGCTGCAAGCTATCCGATCCATACGAACAGAACGTTCTTCTTCTTCTTCGTCGTCTTCTTCTTCTTCTTATTATCGAGTGTTTTAAAAATTCTTTCGATTGTTGTTGTTTTTACTCTTCTGCTGCCTCTGACTCAGTGCGGTTCATTGTGGTTCCTGTCACCAAACGTGCCACATCAAACGTTGTGCTCTAAATAACCGCGCTCTCATCTGCACTCAGATCATCGATCATCGCCCATCGATTATCAGCTCGATCGTCGATCATTTCTTGTGTTGGATTTTCCAATTTGAATATTTTAGTCGTTGTTTGGAATTCAACTTCGCGTGAAAGTGAATTTTTCGCTCCTCGCGGTTTTTTTTTCTTCAGTGTTTTTCCCCTGTTAAGTTTTTTCCGAAAAAAAGTAGAAGAATATACCAACAAAAATGTTACCTTCCAACTTTTATACACACTCGCCGTTAAGCGATCTACATCAATTACCGAATGTCGCCGCACCGTCGTTCCTGCATTCGGATTTCATGTGTGCTTCAGTTCCGTCGGCTGGACACGTTATCGCGCCCGATTCAGCGTCTGCCGCAGCCGCCGCCTCGCTATACTATCAAAACATGAATCCTTTCCTTCGTGTGCATCACAGTTTCTGGACGCTTCCGTTGTCCTTTCTGCACAACACACATCGGCCGGAAAAGCCGCCATTTTCATATATCGCTTTAATTGCCATGGCTATCAGCAGTGCCCCGAATCAACGCCTGACACTCAGCGGAATATACAAGTTCATCATGGAAAAGTAAATCACCGAGATTTTTGTTATTTTCTTAAGGAATTCCTCTGTTCTATAAGCAATCCCCTATTTTAAGGACAATATGACTATCATTGATCATGAAAAAATCAAAATATGTCTATCATTGATCATGATCAGATTGATCAAAATGAGTGTAGATATGCCGAAAAGCATGGAAAGGAAATCGTGGTCTTTATAGTGAATTATAAAATAAACTATTGAATATAAACGACTGAAATTCCATTAAAAAAATAACGGATAAACTAATGTATTTGATAAAAGGATAAATCAAAAGCATTCAAAGATTAAAGGACTTCGAAAAAGAAATTTTATATTTTTAAAGCATTTTCCCGAAGCATTTCTCAAAAATAAGTGTCCAAATTTTAAATGATGAAAATGCTGGAGTTTTAATATTAATTAAACACATAATAATAATAAAAACAGTAATAATAATAATAAAAACAATAATAAAAATAATATAAATAATAATAAAGATAATTATAATATAAATTATAATAAATATAATAATAATTGTAATAATGATAATATTAATCATATTATAATATAAATAACATTAATAACAAGTAGAATTACAGTACAATCAGATTTGTATTTTAGAGCATAATGTGTGTATGGCTTATATATCGCATAAGTTTTGTCGAAATGATCATTAAACTCTTAAAACTTTAAGTTTAAAGATCAAGACTATCGAAAACCACGAACAGATATAAAAAATTTATATAATCAGTAATTAAAACTAACCAATTAACTAACAAATTAACCCCGAACTAATATAAAATGAATAAAGATCGAAATAAAATTTGCAACAAACTATTCTACTCTCAGAACTAAATTCAGTATTGCAACTATGTAACTATTCTAAACTAAGTAACTCTTTTTCTCTCCCCCCCACTGTCTCTCTCTCACACACTCCATCTCTCTCTCTCTCTCTCTCTATCTAACCCTCTCTCTTTCTCTCTTACAAATAAAGAAGGATCTTTAATCTAAAAATGAAAGGATTAACTTATGATAAAAGATTAAGGATCCTTAATCTTGAAATTTCGATCCATCGGCAGATTTGTTTCTCTTAAAGCCATTTGAATTAGAATTCAGTGGGTATTCAGTGGTAAATATAACAATTTATATTAACACAAACGACACTAAAGAAACAGTTTATATATCATATATGTACTATATAAGGTTTTACTTACGAGTAATAAAGATTTAAAGGGCAAAAATCTAAAAGAAAATGTTTAACTAAAAATCAACAAAAAAGTTAAGGGATACATTTAAAGATAGCTAATCAAGACTCTTAAAAGCTCTTCTCTTAAACCTTTTCTCTAAGTCTTTAGTCAAATTTTGTCAAATTTCTACTTTTAAGTTCAGGTTTTTAAAACTCATGTTATTTATGAATAACTAAATCTAGCTTTATAATGCAGTTAAATCACAAATCTTCTTAGATCTTAAAATTATTATTATTTTGGAAAAATATCATGTTGAGTAAACTCATCATCATTCGTTTATCTTCTGCTGCAGATTTCCATACTATCGAGAAAATAAACAGGGCTGGCAAAACTCCATTCGGCACAATTTGTCGCTGAACGACTGCTTCGTGAAAGTGGCACGCGACAAAAACACCATCGAGGACAACGACAGCGCCGGCAAAGGCAGCTACTGGATGCTCGATGCCTCCGCTAATGATATGTTCGAGCAGGGAAACTACCGACGACGCCGCACCCGACGCCAACGGCAGTGCCATAAGAGTGACCCCGTACTGGGAGGAGGAGGCGGAGGAGGATCCTTCAATGTTAGTAACCACTACAATAAAATAAAACCGTTCTTGTATTGTATCAATTTTATGGTTTATTGATGTATTGCAATTACAATTTCTTCTCACAATAAATAGTCTCGAAGCTACTCCACTGATCAACAGGACGACTCCACCACCTCATCACCCCCTTCACGCGGTGATTACTTCGATTTATTCAATTACACCAACCACCACACCAACAACAACTCGCCTATAACGCTTAACTACTCGGACCGTATAACCGAACTTCATCGCCAGTACCTTACCTCCATCACGCCATTTAATATACTCTTTAGAAATTCATCCTCGAAATCTACTTCTACTTCGACGGCAGGCAGCATCGATGGAATCAGAGATGATCCAACCACGGATACGCAGATCCAACCGCGACAAGATGACCACCGAAAGAATTTAACCGCCTTGTCAACAATAAATGCGACCACAAACACCACCACTTCATTTGCAGACTTTGACTGCTTTGAATTTAGTGGCGGTACCTTCTCCAGCACCAGCAGCTCCGGCGGCGAGAGCACCCGCCAAGTGGAGCTGCACTCACCCAGCGCTTTTACGCCCACTACGCCGACCCCCATGACGTTTGTTGGGAGCTCGATGAGCCCAACAGGTTGCAGTTCCAAGGGCAGCACTTCTTTCACCATTGAGAATATTATAAGAAAAAATTAACTCACGTGATTCTGGACCTCAATGTATCTAGAAGACCCTCAGAAGAGCTTTACTAATATGTATTTATAAATTTTCTAACACTACGATGTAAATAAATTTTGTGATACTTTTAATTATTTCCGTACAAGTCATTTTCTTTATGACCAATTACAACATATGCAGGTATACCAAGTGTTAACTTCGACCTGGCCGAAGCTCATACACCCTACATCCATAGGATACATTTATAGTTGAATTTAGTGGGCGGACCACGCTCTGATACACTAAACTCATTAAAGATGCATACACTTTGCTGGATAGGGTCTAGCTTTTCGGTAATAGACCTAACCTTAGTTTTCGACAGAAACGCAATTACAAATGCAAGTTGCATTTCTTTGTTTCCAATTAATTAATTTTTTCCCGAATAAAATGCTTAAATTATTCCTATAATAAGAAAGTGGAAATCCTTACCTTTTTTAGAAAAATATTTCAAAGGTCGGTGCAACATTTTAGGGTAAATCTAAGTAGCTCAATCAACACGTGTAAAATATATCACAAGATTGCGCATTCCGAACTTTTGACAGCTTTCGTTTAACAGCTATGACGTTAAACTCGTTACGAAAAGCATTAGGGTCGCCGCACACAATACAAATGCTAAACTTTAAAACAAGAGTGGGAAATGTAAGGGTAAATGTTACTCGTACGCTGTGGTTTTGTTATTGTTTTTGTTGTTATAGTTTTATATGGTAGATCCAATACCAACAACAGTTCTAGTCGGTCTCATATGGATACCGGAGTGTCATCCCTTTGAAATCTGAACACTCCAAGCGTATATCCATTAAAAGTAGATTATTAATATTTATTTATTTTATATTTATATAAACGATATCTAATTATAGATTTTAGATATCGTTTTTCACATTGATTAATTTTTTTAAGTATAATGTACCGAGAATAACTTAGCCTCAGAGTTTAAAAGGGATACTTAAAGCGATGTGTAAGCCACTTCAAGAAAACTAACCATATGATTTACTTGTGAAGTCACAACTAAATGTCAAAAAATAACGGTACACGAAGAGCTTAATCTTGTATTCCACCATTCATAAATAAAAATTACGTTAAAAAGGTCAAAAGCAAAGCAACGAGGAGTTTCGGTAAAGATAAAAACTAAAGAAAAACACTGTGTTGCGAATTTCTTACACACTTTTTTCTCTGCGGCGAGTTTGTGTGTTCGCCGGAAGAAAAATATGAAAATGAAGAAAAATATCATGATTTATGATTCAACCAAGAGTTCTTGAAGACTATATCTTGGGTGGTGAACCCAAGACTGAAAATTGAACTTCAACTGTTCATGACTTATTTCCGAGCTCCGTACTTTTACTTATTTATATTTTGAATTCTTTTCATGTTGCGTTTGACGATTTCGTTTCCACTTCCAAAGATTATTCTTCCTCATGGATTCGTCGCATTTGAACTGGTTGATCATCCGCAACAACAATTCCTTCTTGTTGAAGAAGCGTGATATCAAGAAGCCGTTCAGCACTGTAAGTAGTGAAATAAGTAATCCAATTGTTTGTCCAGAAAAGGCGAAGGAAGAAGCGAAGTTGATTTTATGATGATTTTAATTCACAATGATATTTGACGACAACGTGATAGAAACTATTTGCTACACTGGTGAAATAGCTTCTCTTCAACTTCCTTATCATTTGCATTGCAGTGATACTCTTGGTTTTTTACTTGTTCCTATATTAACGTATTCCACGTCTTTTAGGAACGCAACAACTTGACCAATGTTAGTTCATATCGCTACAGTGGCATTGTGCATAAGAAAACTGTCGGGATCGTTCCTGCTCCCGACAAGAAGGGCTTCACTGTTGTCATGAAGAAGGGCAAATATAGTCAGCGCCCTGCTAAGAACACAATCCGTGTCACTATGACAGCAGGTCCAAGGAGATCTTTGAAGAAGTTGAAGAACTTGCTGACTGGTATCAAGTACCGCAAGGATTTGACTCAAGTAAGTTATACACACACACGTACACGAATTTTGTACTCTACTTTGTTCTCATTTACATGATGATTCATTCATTTTACTACTACACCAAGATCGCTGATTATTCGTGTTGAAAAACTTATCTGAAGCTTGTTCTAAAATAAAGCTTATAGATTTATTTTCCTTTAATTTAATCGCATATTTATATATTAATCATATTTTTCTGTTTTTGCAGGCTGCAGTTCGTCGTGCGTCCGCCGTCATCAGATCGCAGAAGCCCGTTAAGGCCAAAAAGGTTAAAAAACCCGAATAATTATGTTTGGTCGTGGTTTAAAGTTATAAATATAGAAAGAAAGATAAAATAGAAAGTTTTGTGTTTGTTGTTTGGCGTTGTGTATGGTTATATAAATAAAGAAAGAAGGAAAAAATATCCTACATTTTACCATGGACAAATATATAAATGTTTTACATTATCTGGGTTCTAGACCAATCTGGGTTCAGAGTTCGGCACTGTATTACTACTGCGCTCATTAGCATCACCGATATCCTCGTGGTCTAATTTAGATGAAATTGAGCCCATTGAGTTATCTCTCAAAATTGTGGACAACCATATGGTGGTCGAAGGCCATCGCAAGGAAGATGACCACGGACTCATTAGGCCCTTAGCTCTACGCTACAAATTGCCAGAGGCTTCTGATGACAGGGTGAGCTCAACTTTGATGTCAGATGATATGACGCCAAAAATCGAAGAAAATTGGAATGTTAAGGAAAACACATCACAGAAGAAGTCCGGCGAAGTTGTCATTGGCGCCAAAGGTGGAGGAGCCATTAAGAAGTAAGCAGACAGAAGTGCGTGGAGAAATGCGTATTGCAGTTAAAAACACAATGCTAATGAAGATCCACATTCCTTAAAAGGCATTATTATACAATGGATGGAATAAACTGTTGTAATTCAAAATTTCTGTATTATATCCTTGATATATTAATTCACAATTTCTATATTATTTACTGGATTTAACATATACATTTAGACACATTCTTCATAATATCTACGTTATGTCTATGATTTTATATTAAAGGGGTATTATTACACAATGGATGGAATAAATCTGCTGTAATTCATAATTTCTATATTATTTCCATGATTTAAATTAATTCATTATTTATATTATTACTTCATTACATACATATATTCTACTATTAATTCATTTTATATTAAATGGGCATTTTGTAACTCTGAAGGGCTAATCCTAGACTGTTTTAACTATAGACTGTGCGTTTGATTTGTTCAACTATCTATATATATAAAAATGAGTTGCCCTATGTTCGTGATTTTATAACTCGAGAACCACTCAACCGATTTTCAAACGAGTACATGCGTTGGAAAGGTCTACTTTCACTGATGGTTTATAAAAAAAAAAACATCGAAAAATTTCTACGAATACAAGTTTGCGGAATACATTTAGAATTTCCTGTATTTTCACACGGTCAACTGTATGTTGCATGTTCACGTGTTGGGAAGCCGTCGTCTTTATTAATTTTTTGTGAAAATGGCAATACTAAAAATGTCGTTTACCACCAAGCTCTGCAATAAATTTTTTTCTTTTTGATGTTCTCACTTTAAAAAATTTATATTATTTTGCACTTCTTTTTCAGGAAAATGTCTATTCTTTCTAGAAAATTTAATTTTTAATACAAAGACGTAAACGTATGTTATTGTATTGTCCAGCAACGCGGGCAGGGTTACTCTAGTTTAATGTAAAAATAAAATTATTAAAAAAACAAAATAATTAGGCAATTCACAGTTAGCCTCATAAGTTATGAGATACTAAGTTATGACTCCGAACTGTGAACAGTCGAACAAAACCTCTGGATTTTCGAAACTTGAACTTCTGTTAAAATGCCTAAAATTCTTTTCTTTTTTTCATCCATTGAAATTTTGAAATAAATTTTTTCTGTATTCAACCAAAACGAATAAAGACAGCATGAACAGTTGATTTGAATACAACATTCCTAATACATACCTTCGAGTGTTGTAATCGTGCTAACATAGATTTTCATACAAAACAACAAAAAATTTTCTTACGACAGTAATAAATTGTTTTAAGTTATGACAACTTATGACTTATGAGGGCAACTGTGAATTGCCTAAATGTTTAAATAAATTTCTTCTACTAAGGCTTTTACAAGTGAAAATCGATCATTGACAAATTCCGTTACTCATTTTATTCCACATAAAATAAAATAGGTAGGTACAGATCTCCTGGACTACGGAAATATTTTTAAAGCAAGGCTGTTTTCTTCAGCCTATTAAATGGATGCAAGAATCAAAGGACTCTATTGCGGCTTTTGCCCTCATTCTTGACGATGCCGGAGCAGTATCAAAAAATCTTTCAATACATACATATAAGCAATAATTGTTATTATTTTTATACCCTACATTCGAAAGGATAGGGATATATTAACTTTGTTCCTCGGTTCGTAACTCACTAAAGGAGGCGTGGCAGATATAGAAAATTACATATATTCTTGGCCAGCGCCACCTTCTTGGACGATTTAGACCTGTCCGTCCCTCTGTCTTTGGAAATCCCGATTACAGGAGAACGAAAAGAGGTATCGTCATGAAATTTCGCACGAATATTCTGTCATTACGTTCCTTTTGAAAAGATGTGTAAAGTCCAAAGTGGGCCAGTACTGCGCCCTCTTTTTATGGCGAATAAAGAAATAACATGGTAACAGTAAAAACATACACATAGTAAAATTTTCTGTTTTATCTTTCTTTCTATATTTAGAAGTTTAAACCACGACCAAACACAATTATTCGGGTTTTTAACCTTCTTGGCCTTAACGGGCTTCTGCGATCTGATGACAGCGGACGCACGACGAACTGCAGCCTGCAAAAACAGAAAAATATGATTAATATGCAAAAATGCGATTAAATTAAAGGAAAATAAATCTATAAGCTTTATTTTAGAACAAGCTTCAGATAAGTTTTTCAACACGAATAATCAGCGATCTTGGTGTAGTAGTAAAATGAATGAATCATCATGTAAATGAGAACAAACTAGAGCACAAAATTCGTGTACGTGTGTATAACCTACTTGAGTCAAATCCTTGCGGTACTTGATACCAGTCAGCAAGTTCTTCAACTTCTTCAAAGATCTCCTTGGACCTGCTGTCATGGTGACACGGATTGTGTTCTTAGCAGGGCGCTGACTATATTTGCCCTTCTTCATGACAACAGTGAAGCCCTTCTTGTCGGGAGCAGGAACGATCCCGACAGTTTTCTTATGCTCAATGCCACTGTAGCGATATGAACTAACATTGGTCAAGTTGTTGCGTTCCTAAAAGACGTGGAATACGTTAATATAGGAACAAGTAAAAAACCAAGAGTATCACTGCAATGCAAATGATAAGGAAGTTGAAGAGAAGCTATTTCACCAGTGTAGCAAATAGTTTCTATCACGTTGTCGTCAAATATCATTGTGAATTAAAATCATCATAAAATCAACTTCGCTTCTTCCTTCGCCTTTTCTGGTCAAACAATTGGATTACTTATTTCAGTACTTACAATGCTGAACGGCTTCTTGACATCACGCTTCTTCAACAAGAAGGAATTGTTGTTGCGGATGATCAACCAGTTCAAATGCGACGAATCCATGAGGAAGAAGAATCTTTGGAAGTGGAAACGAAATCGTCAAACGCAACATGAAAGGAATGCAAAATAAAAATAAGTAAAAGTACGGAGCTCGAAAGTCCGTCATGAAGAGTTGAAGTTCAATTTTATGTCTTGGGTGATGAATATAGTCTTCAAGAACTCTTCTGTTAAATCATACATCATGAAATAAAAGTTTTTCTTCCGGCTGACAATTCGCCGCAGGGAAAAAACACATGTAAAATATTTTCTACAATGTTTTTCCATTCTCTTTATATTTACCGAAACTTCTTCGATGCTTTGTTATTCACATTTTCAATCTAATATGTATTTTCTTCTAATATTAAACTTTATAGATTGTATTTCTATTTTACATCTAGAGTGATATTTTTTACACGCGTTGAATCAGCAAATTCAAAGCAGCAGAAAAAAGCCCAGCAGCGTTCTTCACTTGCAGATTTAGTTTAATTGTGGTAAATTATGCTCCATTCACAAGGGCAAAAATGTCGCATGTTTGGAACTATTCCAGCGTGTTCTCGAATTTGTGATTGTGGGCCGTAGTGACATGAATGATTGTACAGTATGATTTTTTAATACATTTTCCTATCATTTGCATACCTTTAGCTACTAATTAAGAATTTATTACACTTTTTGAATACAAACTTTCGTAAACTGTGTGTTCTCTCTTTTGTGCTTTTCTCGATTTCAAAAACAAAGTCATTAGAAGATGTTAATTTCGGCGAAAAGGACGACTTGCTACAATAATTATAAAAACAACAAAGCTTGTGGCAGCTCACTTTTGGTTTCGGAGTTATAATCAAATTAGGTTGAAGTTTAAAAATTTCGTGTCTGTATCTTCTCAATTATATGAGATTAAAATTGGCTTTGATTTATGTAAAACAATCATTAATTTTTTCTAAGTGAAACATATAATTAACTAATACAATTATTCCAATAACATGAAAATAGAGTTTCTTAGCTTTCTAGGCATATATTATTATAACAAGGATCGGTGCAGGATTTTAAAAGGAACCGTGTTGGAAAGCTCACAATTGCACTTATTTTGATTATTATACTCTACTACTCTCTCCATTATGCTAAGCTATTTTAAATAATGGCGGCGCTAATTTCGCAGACCAACATGCTCAACCTGAAATTAAAAAATGGCACCATTTTTCATCAAGATTTTTCGAATGCGGTGCAAATTTTAAAAGTTTATGTATATTATTAAATATATATACAATATTTAAACATTTTATAAAAAGTTATTTGATTTGACTTTATTTTTATGTACTTTGTTACCAAATTTCTAGCATCAACAGAATTATAAAAGTAGTCCGTAAAAAAATTCAAAACCAATAAAGTAGTAGAATGAAAATTAATGAAAGGAGAAAGTTAACACTAACAGTTTTAAATCTCTTTTTTCTCGAAAACTAATAGTTTTTAAATCAAACTTTAACGGTAGCCAATTTAGATACCTTTTCAATGATATTAATAGTGTGGAATAATCTCATATAGTTAAGGAGATACACACCCCAAATTTCAAATTTCGAGCGGCTATAACTCTGAAACCAATACAGAGCTGCAATAAGTTTTTTGTTGTTATAATTACCATAGAAACCAAAAACAACATTTCAAAATTGGGCATTTTGTACGGATGTAAATCTCTTCCCGCTGTGATTATATGAGCATAAAAAATGGGAAGTTTAGAAGAAACACAAATTGCGTTAAATTCTATGGCAAGTGACTTTTAGACACATTGTTCAGAATTTGCGAAGAGGGCGCAGAAATTATAAGTAATATAGTACAAACATGGCTATCTATTCGATTATATACGACTCGCTAGATCTTGCAGGACGGCTCATGTTATTATTCCTCGTTGTAAATTTCTAACTACTTCCCGGCACTTCTTTGTCTATGCGGCGCGCCTGTGGAATAGCCTACCCGCTTACATAAGACAGGCTGAGGGCAGCTCCTTCAGGGGGCTTTGTTTTAAATTCTATGCGGAAATTGAATCGAATGAACACATCGTTTCAGGATCTTAATCCTTTCTATTTCCTATCTATTCCCATTCTTCCAGCTCTTACTCTTTTTTCTGTTTTTTTTTTTTCCCTCTTCGTTTCTTTTTTTATCTACTTTTCTTTTACTTCTTGCTCTTTTTCTTCCTCTTTCTTCTAATCATCTGTCTAGGGTAATTTTTAATGATTGTAAGTTTATTAATTATAATTAGATAATTTGTAAGATTCCGGTTGTACATATTTAATAAGCATTAGCTTACTTGTACATTTATATTTGACACGAAATAAATAAATAAATAAAACATTACTTATTATAGGAAGAAGTGCGAAACTTTGAATCCACCCGAAAAGGAACTTTTTGGGTGAAGAATTAGAGAATAGTTCAACTGGAGCATTTGTAGATCTATAGAAAGAAATAATCCGTAGTTCTGCACCGATTCTGATGATATACAGTACCGCTCATAAGTATTCGAACGATTCATATATGTGCAATTTAGGCCGATTTAAAAAAAAAAAGTAAAGCAGTTTAATTGAGTTTTGGTACACACTTGTGTGCGCTACGATATATTTATTTAAAAAAATAACAATTAGGCAATTCACAGTTGCCCTCATAAGTCGTCATAAGTCATAAGTTGTCATAACTTAAAACAATTTATGACTGTCGTAAGAAAATTTTTTGTTGTTTTGTATGAAAATCTATGTTAGCACGATTACAACACTCGCAGGTATGTATTAGGAAAGTTGTATTCAAATCAACTGTTCATGCGATTGCTGTATTTATTCGTTTTGTTTGAATACAGAAAAAATTTATTTCAGAATTTCGATGGATGAAAAAAAGAAAAGAATTTTAGGCATTTTAACAGAAATTCAAGTTTCGAAAATCCAGAGGTTTTGTTCGACTGTTCACAGTTCGGAGTCATAACTTAGTATCTCATAACTTATGAGGCTAACTGTGAATTGCCTAATTAACAACAAATAATACAAAAAATGACTTAATAACTGCCTTAAATAATCTCGGCATTCTCTGGAGTAATTTTTTTAAAATTTCAGGCCTGATCTCGCCCCAATATTGAAATAATTTTGCCAGAGGTCTTCCTTACTTGTAGGACTTAGAACTTTGGCCTTTCTGTCCAGCTCGTCCCACAAAAGTTCGATGGGAGATAAATCCGGTGATTGTGGTGGCCACACCATGGCTTTCAAGATATTCTTGCCTTCCAGATCTTGTAAAAATGATCTACACAAAGGTGAAGAGTGCTTCGGATCATTATCTTCTTGAAAAGTGAAATCCTTCACCTATAATTCCGGAAGGCACGGCATGATCTTCTAGTATCTTCTTGTATCCTTCCTTGTTTAGTTTTTCGGTAATTCTGACGAGGTCGCCCGTGGATCATGCACCGAAACATCCCCAAACCATCGTGTTTCTTCCTCCATGTTTAACTGTAGGCACGATACAGCCATCCGACATCCGCTCTCCGGTACGTCGACGAACAAACCCACGGGTGTTGGACCCGATTATTTCAAATTTGGTCTCATCAGTCCAAAGCACATTCTCCCATTGCTCCGATCCGTCTGATCTTTGTGTGTCTTCGCCCATTCCAATCGCTTTTTCTTATTTGCAGGCCGAAGTAAAGGCTTCCTTGCTGCTATTCTTCCTGACAAACCAGCTTCCTTCAAACGTCTTTTTACTGTGGAAACAGATATGGGATTTGGGCAGTAGCAGTTTATCTGGTTGGTGATATCTGGGGTCGTTAGACGTCTGTTCCGTTTGCTCTGGGCTACAATGAACTTGTCATCTTCTGCAGTCGTCGTCTTTCTCTTTCTGCCGGGACGATTTCTGTTGGCAACACTGCCGATCTCTTCCTTTTTTTAAGAATGGCCCAAGCAGAACTCTTCAATTTCTTTAAATGGGCAGCAATCTGCTCGTAGGAATATCCTTCTTCGCGGAGAGTACAAACCGTAGAACTTGTCTCAATTGATAATTCTTGTCGTTTCGGCATACTCGTGCTACTTTTTTGACTATTCAGGACGATATGCAAATTACAATTAAAGTCCGAGAGAATTCAGTCCTGGTATTTAAAGGGATTGGGGACGGAATCAGATAACTATAAAATTTAGTTCCCAACACCCAACAGATAGAAAACAAGACCATAAAAACCGGTTGCGTATCGCCAATATTGACAGGTAGTCATTAAAAGATTGTTGATGAAATTTTCCATAAATTCGAATTCGGACAATATGCACCTATGCCATAACAAGAAAAGGGTTAGGGTTTTTAGGTTTCTCCCAAAAAACAACAGAGAAGTCATAAAATTATAAAATCGAATTTAATTTCCAATGAATTCTACTGATTCCGAAAAATTTTGAATTTAACTGTCGTTCGAATACTTATGAGCGGTACTGTAGGTATATATGTATAGAAAGCTAAGAGAGCTATCTTAATATTGGAATAAGTTTGTAGGTTAAATATACATTTTATTTAGAACATTATAATATATTACATAATATAAACATTATAATATTTAGAATGGAAAACATTTTATTAAAAATTTAAAGCTTTTTTTTCTTGAAAAAATAGAAATTGTTGGCCAAAATGGGGTTTCACATAAATGAATGACAACTGAAAGACCTTTCTAACGAAATCAATAACATCTAGGTATCTCGTCGAGTTTTCGAAGTTTTCAGATTTTAAAATGCTATAACTCGGAATCCAGACAAGACTGCCAAAAATTCTTATTGTTGTTGCAGTTACCATAAGAAACTACAACGAAAGTCGCCGGACACATGACGCAGAAGGGACACATGTCCTCAGTTTACCTTGATGTTGGCGGGAACACAGCAACAAAAGGCTTAAATATACGACTTTGCGGACACCAATCGTGTCGTTGTTGTCGCTTGCGATGGAGACCACAACAACAACAAAAGCATCTTCTGCTCTCCCCTGGTTTCTGAGTTATGGCCCTTTGAAATTAGTGTCCCTATAACTCCTACACTATAGAAGATGTCCGGTATAGATATATACCGTTATAAAGGTAAGTTAAATACCTTTCATTTATGTAAAGTAAGATTTTCCGAATAATGCACATTTTTGGAGAAAACCCAGTTTTAAACTGATGTTTAAATGCCAATTTTATGCGGGCCGTTTTGCTCTGATACGTTAAATGCGGAGGTAGAATTCCAACTTTATATTTGGACTAATAGCTGAGAAATTCAATTCTAAGATCGGATGCATTTATAAATATATAATATTTATTTGAAAACAGGCGTGGCAGTGGTCCGACTTTCTACATCTTCGATATTAAAGACCACCGCATGACAGAAAATTTTGTGCTGGATTTCATGACGATGCTTCTCTTGTAATCGTGTAATGGATGGACCAAGCCCATTTTTGAAAATATATTTTAGTGTGAGACGTTGGTGTTGGGTATAAAATGTCAGCTTCAAATTCGTCCTACAAGTTGAGAAATCGATTTATAAGCACGGGTGAATTTATATTCGCCATTAAAAGTGAGCCCGGTACTGGTTCGACTTTCCACATATTTTTAAAAGGAACGTAAAGCAGAATATTCGTGCAAAATTTCACGATGATACATCTTTTCGTTCACCTGTAATCGTGATTTCCCGAGAATCGTCCAAGAAGGTGACGCTGATCAGGAATATACATATGTAATTTTCTATACCTGCCACGCATCCTTTAGTGAGTTACAAACGAAGCAACAAAGTTAATATATCCCTATCCTTTCGGATGTAGGGCATAAAAATAATAAGAATTATTGCTTATATGTATGTACATTCCGAAAGTCAATATTCTAATTTTGTCGTTTTTCTTGCTTGCGTCAATAGCTTGAACATAGCTTGGAATCACTAGATTTCGATGGATGTTTGAATCAATTTCATTAGATGCAAGTGATATTTTAGAATTGAAAATATTCAAATTGCGCACACTATTTTTAAGTAAGGCCCTCAGCATTGAAGTTTTTAATTCGGTTTTTGAAAAATGTGGTTTTTGGAAACGATTACTTATAGATTAAATTTCTATAAAATTACAACCCAATTAAATGAAATCGTCAACTTTGAAATTAGACCCAGAAAATCGGACGGCAGTTTTCGTAATGGGCTCGACGTTATACCAAAAATATAATTTAAAAAATATTATATATTTGTCCATGGTAAAATGTAGGATATTTTTCCCTCTTTTCTTTATTTATATAACCATACACAACGACAAACAACAACCACATGGTAAAATTTTCTGTTTTATCTTTCTTTCTATATTTATAAGTTTAAACCACGACCAAATATAATTATTCGGGTTTTTTAACCTTCTTGGCCTTAACGGGCTTCTGCGATCTGATGACGGCGGACGCACGACGAACTGCAGCCTGCAAAAACAGAAAAATATGATTAATATGCAAAAATGCGATTAAATTAAAGGAAAATAAATCTATAAGCTTTATTTTAGAACAAGCTTCAGATAAGTTTTTCAACACGAATAATCAGCGATCTTGGTGTAGTAGTAAAATGAATGAATCATCATGTAAATGAGAACAAAGTAGAGTACAAAATTCGTGTACGTGTGTGTGTATAACTTACTTGAGTCAAATCCTTGCGGTACTTGATACCAGTCAGCAAGTTCTTCAACTTCTTCAAAGATCTCCTTGGACCTGCTGTCATGGTGACACGGATTGTGTTCTTAGCAGGGCGCTGACTATATTTGCCCTTCTTCATGACAACAGTGAAGCCCTTCTTGTCGGGAGCAGGAACGATCCCGACAGTTTTCTTATGCACAATGCCACTGTAGCGATATGAACTAACATTGGTCAAGTTGTTGCGTTCCTAAAAGACGTGGAATACGTTAATATAGAAACAAGTAAAAAACCAAGACAAGCACTGCAATGCAAATGAAAAGGAAGTTGAAGAGAAGCTATTTCATCAGTGTAGCAAATAGTTTCTATCACGTTGTCGTCAAATATCATTGTGAATTAAAATCATCATAAAATCAACTTCGCTTCTTCCTTCGCCTTTTCTGGACAAACAATTGGATTACTTATTTCAGTACTTACAGTGCTGAACGGCTTCTTGACATCACGCTTCTTCAACAAGAAGGAATTGTTGTTGCGGATGATCAACCAGTTCAAATGCGACGAATCCATGAGGAAGAAGAATCTTTGCAAGTTGAAACGAAATCGTCAAAGAACGCCACATGAAAAAAATGCAAAATATAAATAAGTAAAAGTACAGAACTGGATTATAAGTCATGAAGAGTTGAAGTTTTATTTTCAGTCTTGGGTGATGAATATAGTCTTCAAGAACTCTTCTGTTAAATCATACATCATGAAATACACATTCTTCCGGCTAACAAATTCGCCGCAGAGAAAAAACACGTGTAAAATATTCTCTACATAGTACTTTTTCTCATTTTTATATTTACCGAAACTCCTCGTTGCTTTGCCTTTGACATTTTAAATGTAATTTTTATGTTTTTCTAATATTTAGACTTTAAATTGTATTTCTATATTACATCGGGATGACATATTTTACACGTGTTGACTCAGTAAATACACAGCATGAAATAAAATGCTCACCTCTTGTCTTTGACGACGGTGACGAAAAAGAAACAGGAAGCATTGTGGTGGTAGCATTATGGCGAAAGTGGCGTTATATTGGCAGCGATTCAGAAAATTTAATTACGGATACGTTCAGAAAGGTAGAAAATGTACTAAAATTGTTAAAGTATATCAACTCTACAAATTCAGAGCAAGCGAAGTGTTTACACAAGAGCTGCAGAAAAGAGAGAAACTCTAAAATCGTATATTAGTTGTTGTAATAAATTTTTCAGAGAGTTTGATCTATCTAATCTTCATTCTATTCATTCATTCAGATCTATACAAATATTATGTGTTTGAGGACATTGAGAACGGTGTTTTTCTAACGCCGTGTTTTCTTATCCATCATAGTGTGTCCCCGAAAGTGTTCAAACACAATTAATGTTTGTTGATATACTGGTTGGATCGCAAAAGAGGGCACAAAAAATATTTTCTCCTTAACATCCTTTGCGAATTAGGTTTCTATGTCATACAGTTTTCGAGGAAATTAATGATAAATTTGAAATTTTGAAAAAAATGTACCCGTATTACCCCTTTATTTATACCCTTAAACTAGGTGTTTAGACGCGTTCTACAATCGGGGTGTTTAGATTTTTGTAAGTAAAGGTGCGCATCCACCAAGGCACGCGAACTGAGCGAGTTCTGAACGCGAACTTTGCTTGCGTGTCATATCCACTAAAAACATTTGCACGTCTATAAAATGCGTGATGTTCGCGTACATGTTTTTTAGTGAGTATACTGGCGTACTGTTCACGTTCTGCACGCGTTCACAATTCCGACTGTTCGTTTGCTTTCCATTTCTGTACGCGTTCTGAAATTTTGTTGTTTGGCCAAATTCAGAAGAATATGGAAAAGAAGAAGACGTGCAAGTTTGCGCTGATTTGTCTACTCCATGATTGAATACCAACAAAATCACACTGATTTGTTCGCCGGTTGTTCGTTTGCTTTCCATTTCAAATGGATAGCAAAAAAGCAGATCGCAAACAGAATGCGAACAGAAATTCAAAAATTTGGTTGTATCCACCGAAAAACGAAACAAACGCGCGATCAGATCGCGAGCAGCTTTTGTGTTGATTTTTGGTGGATACAAAAGAACGCGGTCAGAACGCGAACAGTTTGCGTGCTGAATTTTTGGTGGATTCCTGCCTTAAGGGGCAGCTTTATGAAGCTTTAACAAGCTTAGGTTGATGCCTCGACTAAGATAAAAGAATTTTGCGTTGATGAAATTGTGGTTTGTGTCTTGGTTGTTTCCATCGAAAAATGTTAAAAAATTAGACACTGTTTGTAAATAGACTCTGCACTCGTTTCCCGTTTTTTTGCCAATTTTTAGAACTGTTCTTATCTGCACTGTGTCCCTGCTAACGTCGAAAAATCTAAAAAAAATCAAATCTCAAAACCTTCTCAAAAAACTGATTTGGTTTTTTTTCTAATTTAATTTAATTGAATCATAAATAAAATTTTAAAATATGTATATTGAAATTTTCTAATCGTTTTCGTTTATTTAGAATGAAATTTTTTTTGTATAAATTAATATTAATTCTTATATAATTAATTAATTTCTTAAATCTTTTCAATTTTTCCAAAAGCAAAAATTTAATTTAAAATGTAATTTTCGATGTTTTCGGTTCGGCGTTTTGAGGTTTTTCAATTTCGATGCAATTTTTACGCTGACGGGGAGAAGGTTTGAAAAAATCCCACTAAAGTTCCAAAATTCTCACAAATTTAATAAAATTGATCAAAAGAAAAATTTGCTCGCTGAAATTTGTTCGTTTTGTTCGAGTTTTTTTTTTGTTGACAGGGATGAAATGGGATTGATTGGTGATTTCTGTTCAAATTGCATGTTTTTTGCTGTGCTTTTCTGTTTATTATTTCACGGTGTTGCATCCGCGGAAAAATTTTGCTTAAAATATTATTTCAAGTGGTGTGATAATGTGAAATATTTGTGAGAATAAAATGTGTATATTTTCCCAATCAGCAGGCTATGGAAACCAAGTGCAGGAGAGAGAGAGACGGAGACAGAGACAGAGAAAGAGAGGTGTACAGAAAAATGAGTCTGTTGCCGTTGTTTTTCCTGCAGTTAATTGCACAAAATTAACTTACGTTTCTTCTAAACCGCACACACAAACATAAATACGCATTTCATAATCCTTCCCCTTCCCCTCTCCCCTTACCGAGCACTATAATATCACATTTTATTTATTTACTGCATGCGCTTCGTTTTTATGTGAAATGAACGCCGACGAATGACAATCGTAGCGTCGTCATCGGCTGATGCTGAGAGCAGCGCTGCTTGCGCCATCAGAGGGGGCGGCGTTGTGTCGTGGGGTGAGTTTCGAGATGGCTGAAGCAATTTGCAAAAATCTTGCGATTATCTTTGCGCTGACTGCGTTTAATTGCTTTCATTTTGTCTTCGGCTCCGTTCTCGTCTTATCATCGACGACATTAAAAGAATCTCCTTGGATGAGTCCTCATTTGGATTTATTTAAGTGGTTCGGAAGAATTAATGGTGAAGTGGTCAAGTGGCGGGGGTGTGGTGAGTGTACAGGAGGGATGGTAAACGAGGGAGTGAACTCTTGAACCCGTTTATTTTTCTTTGAGTTGGCGCCATTTTCTTTAATTTGGTCAGCGATCAAATAATCTGAGTGTCTCTCTCCGGATCTACGAACAGTTTCCTTAAAGTATTAAATTTTGGAAGTATTCAAAAAAGAATGGAATATTTTTTTGTGTTTCCTTGTTGTTGTTTTTCTTTCATTCCTTTGCTTTCATTTTGATTTGACTTCCATCCCTTTTTTACTGCTTTATTAATACTTCAAGTGAATTAAAGTGTCTGTGTCCCTTTCCCTCTCAGCTCCCTCTCCCACCTCCTCCCATGACAACGATGTTCTTCGTTAAAATTGCAGTTTTCTCATCTTTCAGTAATTTTTTCCCATCCTTATTTTTGGCTTTTTTCACGTGTTTTTGTCCCGAAATCTGCACCAATTTAGTTGAGCGTGAACGGCACTCGTCTTTCATATTTCATATCTGTCGACATTAGTTAGTTACGCACACACACACATACACACACACACATAATCACACGCTGCCGTTCAGCTCAATAAAACTGACCAGACGACCAACTCCTCGTTTCGCCTGCCAAATGCACAACAACAACAACAACAACAGCAAAAAGGACCAAAAAATATCCAAAAATATTATTTTATTATCATGATAAAAAGAGAAAGAAATGTACGCCGAAAGAAGTCATCGTAATTTATGAGTTATCATCCGTTCAGGACACACTGAGAATGCTCTGGATGCTGTTGAGGGGAGGGTGGAGGAGGGGAGGGTGGAGGAGGGGGGCGGGAATCATCATCGGCACCCTGCGCGGTGGCGTGTGTCGAGTGCTTTGATTTGTAACGTTTGTCACTTCATTATTATGCGATATATTATTACATAATAAACAAAGCGGCGGCTTCTTCACGGCACAAGCAGGGCATTAAATCTGGAGCGGGAGGGTTGGTTTACTCGAAGGACCGAAGAAGGACTCACCAACATTATTGCCGAAAGTGGATGTGGATAGAGTGAAGAACTGAACATCTTCAGAGTTACGATGACGATGACGATGATGATGAGCAAAAAAGCAAAGGCAACTCCATTGTTGTTCGTGTAGTTCTTGTGCCATTTTTCACAAAAATAGCCAGCATCATTTCCGGCCGAAGTATCATCATCATTCAGCGAGTGATGCGGCCGGAAATCAAGGATGCACAAAGTTATTAACAACATCAAATGGGCCAGAGAAATCCAGCAACAAAAAAAAAAACGAAAAAATTCATAGAAATCCACAGAGTCCAACAATCATCCAGTCGATTGTGATATTGGATCGGATTCGATTGGATTCAGATAAAAGATATGGAAATAGTAGAGCATAAAAAAATCCAAAATAATAGGGAAAGTCATCAAAATTGAAATGAAAAGAAAAGAAACAAGAAAGACGAAGAAATACGCGTGAATAAAATGTGAAATGAAATAACAAAACTAAATAAAGAAGAATTATTAAAAAAGAATGAATATAAATATTAGTAAATCCAAATAATAGAACATGAAACATGAACAGATAAAAAAATATTATGTACCAATACATAAATATAAATTATTATAAAAATTAAAAATAAATACCAAAAAATTAAATAAAAGATTGAAATAAAATAAATAATCGACATAATAAATTTTGAATTAATAAAAAAAAAATCAATTGAACAACCAATAATAAAATAATTGAAATTACATATTACATATAGAATTAAAAATAAAAAACGAAATACTAAAAATTAGATAATTATAATCAAATAAAAATTAAATATTAAACATTAATATTTAAATAAACTACATGAAAATAAAGAATAATAGTGATGATGAATGCAATACATTTATATAAAAAATTATATTTTATTGTATTTTATTGTATTTTATTGTGTTTTATTGTGTTTCGTTGCATTTTATTGCGTTTTATTGTATTTTATTGTATTTCATTGCATTTTATTGTAATTTCTTTTGTTTTAATGTATTTTATTGCATTTTATTTTTCTTTATTTTATCTTATCTTCAATTGAAATTTAATTTCTCTCTGAAAACCTTTCTAATAAAATCATCTGATTTGAATGTGTTGCGTGTGGAAATCATTTGCAGCGTTACATTTTTCTGAATAATTAATTTTCTTTAAATGCATGCAATAAAGCAATAAAACGAAAAAGCATACCATTTAAAGTCATAAAGCAACATCGAATAACTTTAATTAACTTAAACTATTAAAAGACCTTAATAAATGCTAAAATAGTTGGGGAAAAATAATTAAAAGAAACAATAAAAAAGGGGAAAAGAACAACAGAAAAGAGCAAAACAAAAGACGTAAACCCTGATTTATTACTGTTATTTTATACAAAATACTAATTATATTTTAGAAATAAAAAGTGATTATAACTTTGAATCCAAACATAATAATAATTAATACTCAACAAACACTTTGCGAGTGCTCAATACTAGAAAAATATGTCAATAATAAAATCACTGAAAGAAAAACCATAGAATTCAAGGTACTTAATAAAGTTTTAATTGAATTTATTATCCATTTAATTACAACTGAAATTGTTCCTTAATTAATTCACTCATTTTTATCACAATTTTAATTGGATCTCGAGTTAGAGTAACTTAAAAGCTTACTTAAGTGTTCAAACTAAGTTTGTTTTCGGTTTTTCCCCCAAAAAAGAAAATCGTATGACTTCAATTAATAACTCGAAAGCGTCCAAAATTTATGCAGAATCAGTTGTTAGTTAAACCTTTGAATTGGTGCCCACGGCTCACACTCCTCAACTCGCCCACCTCCTGGAATACTAACGCCACGCTTAGCTGTATTGTGACAATAATTACACGCTACACGTCACGCTGCCTGCCACGCAATCAAAACATGGTTTGTGCCCGAGCAGACGGAGCCACCGACCGACTGTCGATCAGTGAAGCGGAAGTGATTGAGAACTTATTGGCAACACGCGTTGTTCGGCGTTGTTCGGCGTTGTTTTCGTTTTGCGGAAGGCTTCAAATTTAAAGCCGAGATTTAAATTGGACTTCAGTGATTTCATGAGCTCTGCACTTGAGTGGAGAACAAATAAATGAATGAATGAAGAACGGAATGAATGCAGCGATGCATGGGCGAGTGAGCGAGTGGCAATGCTTTGGATCGTGTCGATTTAGTGACAAAAATCACGCAAAGGGTGCATAAAGAGGTCACGTGTCATGTGTTGGGCTAAGAAACGATGAGACACGCCCACGCTGAATAAAAAATTCGCTTTTCGTATTCATTTGATGTCAATGATGGTGTCGATGGTGACGGTGATGATGATCATGTCGATGATGATTAAATATTTAATACAAATTCACTCATTTTGTGACTCAAGTTGTTTTAATTATTTTTTTAGTTCCGTTTCAACTTCGTTTTCTTTTTATTTAATAATTTTATTTCATAATAAAAAGAATTCATTCACAATGGAAATTGTTATTGGTCGAATTTTTGACCACGGCTGATTACTAGTTAAGTTTATTATGGGAATTCACAATAGATCAAAGCAAGTCGCGGTTACAACAATAATAGCAATATTTCACTATTTTAATGTATATAATCGATTCTTTTTCATTCTTTTCCCTTGTCTCAATATTATTAACTATTCTTTGGACAATTTATTGACAAACTGTGTTTATTGACGACAATTTGATGCTCTTCACTTCCTTTGAAAGTCATTCATTCATTTCACTCCATGGTGAGGTAGAACGGGGGGAGAGTTGCTGTTGTACGATTTTCGAAATCAGCCGAAAAAAAATGTAAATTCAATAATTTTTCTTCTTTTACTTTCTCACATATGAAAAGATTTGTCTAAACGCTTTATAATCTGCTGCACATGTTAACGACAATCGTGTTGGTGGCGACGGTGACGCCGCACAGTGGCCGGTTTTTCAACTTAGCGGTCAAAAATCCATATCTTTTGACTCTCTTGGAATTTTTTATTCCGGTTTTTTTTGTTGGATTCTTCTAATCTTAAGCTTCAATATGAGACTAAAATCATAAAAATCGATCGTTGAAAACCAGAGATATGAGAGTTTCAATCAGGGTACCTACTAAAATTTTCTTAAAAGCCTCAAAAAAGAGATTATAAAAATAATACATTTCTTTTTATTTAATGATTAAAGACTTTTTATTATCAATAACGAACATATTAATGAAATACATTAATAAAAATAAGGTAATAAATAAGGAACTACTGCAAATTAAACAATTTTTTTAAAACATTCATTGATAGAATTCCGCTCATCTAGTAGTAAATTTTGTTCATCACTATCTAACTCGATTGAGCTAGATTTCCATTTTTGGCGGATATTTGAAATATAAGGATGCGATGTGCCCAGCAAAACTGCAAGCAGATCCTCATTGGTACAATATCTTGAAATTTTCCTTGTGTTGTGTTCACGAAAGAATCTGTAATCCTTGTTTCTTTTTTCTTGAGCTTCTTCAGAAAGATCACCAAGTGGAAGGAGACTATTTTCAATAATTTGCTCGCCATGATAAAGAATTTTATGAATTGTTGATGGCATATTCTTCCAGGGATATTTTTCGTTGTAAATTTCTGCGGTTTTCTTTGCATATTCACCAAATTTTTTGGCATCAATTATCCTGCTGCATGCTATAACTTTTATTATTATTTTGAATTGCTTAATTAGTTCAACGTCCACTCCTGTAATGAAAGCTGCCATCTCAGTATCTGAGAAAAATCTTCTAGCGGTGTTTCCATCATTCGTATTTCCCTCTCCTTGTTTTGGCTGGTCAATTATTAGCCCTATTTGACGATATTGTTCCTGTATTTGGCTTTCTTTTAGCTTCCGTTTCTCCTTATTCACTGCATTTTGTCTAACCGTTCCTGATGCTCCGAATTCTAAATCATAGCCCAATTTGAGTATATGTTCCATGCAACGAATTCTAGTGTGAAGAGGCAACAATCGGAATTCGTATGCCTCTTCAGAATAATTGGCATCTGCTGGTGCCTGACTTAGTGTACTCGCGGTTTGATGGCATATAATACAGCTAGAGGATGGCTTAGTATCAGTTAAGGATTGTTCGACTTTTCCATCAATCATGGTCAGCAGAAGTTTGAAATCTATTTGAATAATATGGGCATGATACTCAAATAGCAGCGGCTGAAGTTCATCAATTTGCCTCCTAATTTTATTAACTTCTTCGATTATCACATCTTTTATCACATCACTTACAAAGGCCAAGACTTTTCACATAATTCTCTTTCAATGAAAGCAATAATCTGCTCACATTTACAGTACATATGCAATAAGAGCTAATTACCTGATAATTAAAAAAACCCTAATTACTGCAAACTATCCCAGTACCTTTCCATACTTTGAAATATATATATAATTTGAAAGAAAAGTGTAACACTAACAAAGAAAAAATAACGGAAAACATGTTAAAAACGTTTGCAGTGTGTGACTTTGACTCATATAATGGGCTCTAGCGCCCGGTGGGGCAAACCGATGCAAAAAAAATTGGTATGGGCTTTTAGAGGAAACTTCCAGCTTTACAATGGTGTAAAATTTGTTTTGGAGCATTCTGGAGCGCAAAAGTCCTGCTCCAAAATACGACGAAATTTAACCAAATTTGGAGCATTTCTGGAATTCTTGTTACGTAATAACTATACCACAGTTTTACTCAATTGTAACAACATTTGACAACGAATATATCCAAGAATTTAATAAAAAAAACCGGAACTTAATATCTGAAATATTGACAGAGATATGGATATCTAAATTTGTGAAAAATTGAAAAAATATGCTTATTTTAGTTGAAAATAAAAAGTGCTGTCTTTTATTGCATAGTTACTAATGAAATAATCAAGATAAAGCTGTAATTTTTTGGCTCCCTAGGTTCTCAGGTTTCTACTTTCATATGACCTAACCCATTTTGAAATCGGGGACATTGAAAAAAATGACTTTTGGCCGCTAAGTTGAAAAACCGGCCACTGTGCGCCGACGACGACAACGACGACGACTTTAAGCGGCTTCAGGCGATGTTATTAAAAAAAGAAGACAAAATAAACCAAACATCGGTTTATTCAGCCTGCCATTCGTTCATTCATTCATCCACCCAAATTTTCACCCTTTTCTGGATGTGTTGATATTTCGGACGGACCGCTTCGCTAATTTGAATATTTGTTGGCGGCGTGTGAGTAACTCGCAGAGCTGCTGTTGTGCTGAATTGCGTTGTGTTCTGGTAACAAAACGTTTGCTGATGCGAAAAATTGTTTCAGATTTTCGTCGCTTTTCTTTTGTTGGTGGTGTTGATGTTGTCGGTGTTGTTGTTGTTGTTGGTGGTGCTTATGGTGGTGTTTTTGGTTGTTTTGTTGCGTTTAGAAATCGACAGCAGCTACGGATATTGTTTGACATTGTTAAGTCATGTCAAAAATTCCACTGACACAAAACAAAGAAAAAAAAACAAATTAAAACAATAAAATCTGAAGGAAGGAAGAAAAGATTTCATTGCTTTTATTGTGGGAATAAATTTGATCGTCTGCGTTTCTAAAATTTTTTTTTTCACGTTGTGTCAGTAAACAGCAAAAAGTGAAAATCTGCTGAGCTGCAAAAATTAAGGAAAAATTTGTGTAGAAAAAGAAAAACACTACTACAGCAATTTATTTAATATTTCATTATTATATAATATATACTTATACTTCAACTTGAAACCTTTTCACTTCTCTGTTCCTAGAAAATCTTTTTCAATATGATTTCTTTTTTTTGATATTTCATGACAGATAATTATGCAAAATTATCTGCCTTTCTGCCCCTCAGCTTTCAACCCAGCCTCTTTTCTGTCCCCTTCCTTTCCTTTCCATTTATTTTAATACTTTTTAGGTTTATTTTAATACTTTTTCGCTACTTGAATTTCTTTCTTTCTCTTCTACGTTGTTTTAAAAGCAACCCGCTGTTTTTTCTTTTGTTCTTTGATTTTCCATCCTTTGTTTATTCTTATCATTATTTTTTATTCTTTTAATATTTCATTTCAACGAAATATTGTAATATTTTTTCATTTTAATTATTGTTGTCGCCGCCTTTTTAATTCCATCGTTAATTTTGTTTTATTTCTTTTCTGATGCGAAACTTTTTCGAATGCTTCCTTCTGTCCTTCCTTTCGTTTTCTCACCCCACCCCTGTATAGCCTTCTTCTACGCCATATTTTTTCCTACAGGTCTTTTTTCCATTATTATGATTTTAATTATTTTTTCTTGTTATAGATTTTAATGAAATTTTCAAGTTTTTCACCACCAAAGAACTTCCGAAAGGATTTTGTTTTTTTTTTGTGTTTCCATGAAAAATTTACATAAATTTTGTTTAAATTTCTGAAGACGATTGGTTGGTTCTTCAACCCCCCCCCCCCCCCGCCCCCTCTCCCGATTCCACGTTCCCTCCCTCGGTGATTTTTTGTTGCTTAGGAAATTTTAGAATATTTAAGAAAAAACAATTGTAAAAATTTATGTTAAATTAAAAAAAAGACTGGATAAATTATTAAAATTAAATGGAGTTTAAATCTGCTGCAATCCTCAGAATTCAGATTTTTTGCTCCTTTTCCGCTCAATTTAAAAAATTTCTTGCACAAATCGTTTCTTAAACTAAATTGAACTAATATTATTGAAATATACTGAAAGTGAAACTAATATTAACACAATACTTTCTTCAAAATTCCACAAAAATAATTTTATATCATATTTTTCTTGGATAAATTTCAATATACAAGTATTTCCATATATTTTTCATGAAAGAGAAAAACTTTTAAAGAACAGAATTTCTATTCAAAGAGTTTAGCTGAAAAATAAAAGATTCGCGAATTTAGAAGTTTTTCGTTCATTTCTTATCTGTAAATACCTTTTAAATAATAGAATTTAAATGAATTCCATTGAAGTTAGTAGAAAGGAAATCTTTGAAAACTCTCCTCGATTATTTTCATTTCCCAGAAGAAAATGAAGATTTTTTCCCTTCACTACATTGCTTGGAATATAGAATGATTGGTTGAATAATTCGATTTCTTAACCCAAACAAGGTTCTTTGGTTAACCGATTAATTGACCGGAAGATGAAAGGAAGAATTGAAGACTTCCAGGAATCATGAGAATTCGATTGATCTTTCTTCCTTCTGAAGTACTTTCGGTTTAACTGTTTTCGAAAAAGATCTTTTGTTGAAGTTAATTTATAGAAAATGATGCTGGTATGATATCGCAAACGAGTTCCCTTTCGAACTGAATCACTTCTCTTTCGGAAATAAAAATAGAAGAGAAAATGTTGGAACCTGAAAGCTTTAATTATAAGCAACCTTCACTTATGGTGACTTTATATACTTTTACTAGGATATCCTTTTAGATACCCTTTTTAATTTTAGGTACTCCTTTTCTTGTTCATTTTAACAGAGGTTAATTTATCATTCGTGACAATTCGAAACATTCTCGGGTTGTTTTTGAAATTTACTTACAAATGTTGGCTCCAAATGAACTAAATAACAAACGAAAATGTCGCCCAAACTCGGACCTTTTATATTTCATATTATTTCCTTGTTTTTACTTATTTATAATAATTTTTATCATTATTCATTTTTTTATTCATTTTAATGCATTTTTATTCATTTTAGGTACATGCCATGCCCATGTTAAGTGACTTTTTTCTTAGTAACTCATTAAAATTCCATTAAATTTCTCTGTCTGATTTTTTCATGTTCTTTCTCATGTCTCAATTCTGTTTTTCGTTGCTTTCCGTGTTCGTGGAATTTTATTAGAAATACCGATTTAAAGCTTAACTAAAATTTAAGCTGCAACAATTTTTCAATTCTTTCATATTGAAGATTTTTCGGACTCTTTTAAGCTTAAGAATTCAGCTGCAAAGTTTTAAATTAGTTTATTATTCAAATCCTCTTCGTTTTCTTACATAATTTATGCAGACTTTCCTCAATTTCTGTGCATTCATCTACAAAAAGACAACAACGACTCACAAATTGAAGGTTGTATTTATATTTGTTCGGTTTTAACTTCGATGGAAATCAATCATTTAATTTACTTTCTTTACTTTATTTATTTATTTTGTTGTTGTTGTTTTTTTATTTGCTGCTTTGTTTTTTTATACTTACACGTTACCCCAAAATAATTGCCTTTAAAATTTGGTTGGGGGATTGAGGATCGGGGAGGGGGAGGGTAGTCACTTAGGGAGGGGATGTGAGACAGCAATCGCTTGAACGAAATCGCTTACTTAACAAGTTCAGTAGAACCAACGTCAGTTCAATCATCTTTGGATGAAGCTTCCTTAGTTGAACCATCTTTGGGTGAACCTTCCTCAGTGGAATCATCCGCGGTTGAACCATCCTCGATTGAAGTCAGTATTCCATGTATTCTCATCGTGGGTAAAACGCCGGCTGTTCCTGTGTATAAATGGGGAAAAAACAAAAAAAAAAAAACAACGGATATCCAACTGTTACGCGTTGCGTCTTTCGTACCTTACAACAATAATAACAACAACAAACACAAGAACTACGGATACGCTGTAAAAATAACAATTTTAACAACAGCAGCAGCTTTTTTGCTTTCGATTCGACTTCCCCAAAGCCGACTGGCGCCCATCCTACTCCATCCCTTTCCACCCCACCTCCTCACATCCCATCCCATCCATCCGGCCATCCATCCATCCACTGTTTATCGTTGTACCGTTTTTTAAGTCCAAACACAAGGTATTCGCCAAGGTTCTTTATTATTTCCGTTGATTTTCCGCCTTTTGGCTTGTCTTCGGTGTTCGGTTTACGGTTTACTGTTCTAAAGTGGAAAAGAAAATCCCCGAAAAGCTTTTCGTAAAGCGACGCGTATGCAAATATTTTCATCTTCTTAGCAAACTTCATCATCAAATCGCATTTGCATCCTTTTGTTTGTCAGAGCCTGAGTAACTGACCCCGCCTTGTATCTGATGGTGGTCCATTTTCCTGAGTTGTTTTACTTCCCTTTTCTTTGGGTCGATTTTTTTCTATTATTTTTTTGATAGGATTTCGTTAATGTTATCTTTCATGGTATTTCATAATGAAGTACTTCATCAGCAAAGCATAAGCTTTGAAGTGAGATTTGAACATAACAATCGTGAGAAATGTGTGCTTTTTCAACAATAGACAGAAGTGTGCTATTAAAAAGTATTGCTAAAGATTAAAAAGATGGACATTTTTGAAAAACAAACTAGCCAATAAAATTTACAACAATATACAATGACGTATCTATTAATTGCAAAATTACAAGTACAATTTAGTGGGTTGAAGTATACGATTCACTTCGGTACACAATTCTATGGGTCTAATTTTCTGGGTTGAGTTTGTCTGGGACCAATCTTTGAGTTCATTGGGCTATGTGCTTGCTTCAGTGAGTCCAATTCTATTCAATGATCTCAATTCTGTGAGTCTAATCCTATAGATTCAATTCTCGGGGTCAATTCTTTGAGTGGACTCCATTCAGTGGGTCCAATTCTATTCTATCAGAACAATTCTGGTATTCTGGATTCAATTCAATGGGTTAATTTTTATGGGTCTAATTTGTAAGTCGTGTATTATTAGTTCTTAATGTATTGACTATTCTAATTCTTAGCTTAGTTACTCCCTTCAAAGCAGCTCGAGGTAATTAGAGATGATAAAATATAATGTTTTTGAAGATCAATCAGTTGAAAGAATATTATTATTTTAATAAAACTCAATATCTTTCCTATGTTTCGTGCAGAAAGTTTCACCGCTTTTTAATTCTCTCTCTTCCTCTTATTTTATTATCTTTTCTGTACTCCTCTATTATCTACGATGATAAATTCCATTGTCATTTCATCCATTAGTTCTTTTATCAATCGCTTTAGTTTATCAATGAATTTTTTTAGATCACCTAAAAAACATCACATTTTCACATTCATTCAATGTGATTCTTAATGAAATCTTACATTAATTGGTGCAACACTAGACTAACTGGTGCTCGGTAAGGGTCTAGTATAGATCCGTGGAGAACCGATACGAGTGGAACTTCATTCAGTTGCATGCTACATTGAATGAAAAATCATATCACGGATTCGATACGAGTGCAAACTTAAAGCAACGCATTCTAACAAACAGAAAATATTTAAAAAATAAAGCAAAGAAAAAAAATATTCTCTCAAGGAAGCTTAGCAGCCTAGAAGCAGGCTCAAAAGAGGAACCTTTGAAAAAAACGTAACATGATTTAATGACATGAATTATTTATGACTTTCCTGTCAATCAAAAACAACGTCAAACGTTTTGATGGCGATGTCAACGCGAGCACAACGCTGAAGTGCAGACGATGGAGTAAGAAGAAGAGAAGGAGAACAGCCGCAGAAGAAGAAGAAGAAGAAGAAGAAGGAACTTTTTATGAAAAAATGAGACGAAAATTCAAGCAAAAAAAAAACGGAAAAAACATCTCAAAACAAACAAGAAACAATGCAGTATAAGTAGTGTATCTTGAGAAGAAACACAAGTAAAATAATAAAAAAAAATTTTTTTAAATAAAAACAGGAAAAAATATATATGTATGTACGAGTATATACAATCCAAGGACTCTGTAGTGAAAAGAGATTCTCCACAGACACAGTCCAAATGCATTTTAAGCATACTTCAAAAGTTTTGGGCAGCGAAAAAGTGGAAGAGAGGGATCCAGAAAGAGGAAAAGGGAGGATGTCTTTCTAAAGGATATCTTTTGAAGGGGATATCTTTTTGTAGAGGTGATTTTTAATAACAAGAATTTAACACAAAGTTAAAGCACAGACTCTAGACTCGTTTTGAAATATTTCTTTACCCCACTATACTTTTAATCTTTGTTATCCTCTACTCTGCTATCTACTTTATTCTATACTCTACTATACTCTTTTTCTGGGTAAAAGCATTTTTACTCTATCTTCTAGTTTACTCTATTCTCTACGCTCTCTATTCTACTTTCGATTCCATTCAGAACTCTACTCTGTGGTCTACTATCGATTCTATCGATTCTACTCTAGAATCGACTTCACTTTTCATTCTATTCTCTATTCTACTCTACAGACTTTCTACTCTACTCTAGACTCTTGTATCTTTACAATAATATCTTAGTATCGAATCTAATTTTTCAAATATGTACACGTAAACTTTTAACTCTTATCGATACTTTTAAAAAGTATTCAATTTTCTATTGTATATTCTTTTCGAAAACTTTTACAATTTTACAATTTAAAGATTGTCTGCTCTGATCTTCCACAAAAGATATTCCAAGGAAACCTTCTAAAGAACCATGTTTTTTTCCTTTTCTCTTCGTTCTTTTAAAATTATGTCATCATCACAAATCTTTTATTCTCACCATAGAGCGCCATGTTGACGCCATTTTTTTGCTGTTTCACTGCTCCTTGTTTCTCTTCACAGATGTGTTTCCGTTCCGACCAACACCAAATAAAACCACTCTGCGAATTAATTTTCAAGAAATTTTCTTTAATATTATCAATCTAACATCTTCTTTTTTGCTTGCTTTTCTTTTCCTTAAATGAAGAAATGTGTAAGGATTCCTGAATCATTGAATCTGATTTCAAACCCATTGATGAATCTTAACTGAGGCTAAAAAATCATCGCTTATCTCGCTAGAGACTTCACACAAGCTTTGTGAGTTGGGATTTCATATCGATCGTTGGAAAGACGGATGGCCAGACAGACGGACAGCCAGCCAGCGAGATATTTCTATAGACGCGAACAGCTGAAACAAGCGTTATCGCTGTTGAAACATTGTCTGATGTCTGGACCCAGCTGTGTGTGTGTCTCTTCCTTTTTTCATTGCCGTTGTACTCGATTGGGTTCTGGCGATCTGGCGATCCGCCGATCGCGATGTGAAGCGAACATGCAATAGAACACAGCAGAAATTAGCATTATTCCAAGCGATCACAATCTCGGAATACTAATTGCTTAGGGAATGATCTCTGGCCGTGGCAAACCAAATCGCAGCATCAGCAGCGCGAACCGATCGTTGATCGCATTTCATTCATTGCTTACTTTGTCTAAAAATGTTCGAAAAGAGTATCAACAGCAACGAAACATATCCAGATACACAAACAAGGAAATAAGAAGAAGCAAGAAAAGAAATGGAACTCAATGACAACATAAGTTTTTACTAAGTGCTACGAATACACTCTTAATATATATATTTTTTGTAGGTACTGCCAACCTTTAGCTTTAGATGTAACCGAGTGGAAATTTGTTAGTAAAGAGAGTCTGATATGAAACGGATCGAGGATCGAGTATGGAGAAATGGATCAAGTACGGATAGATTCCGATTCCTACTGTTCCGGACCTATTGTAGGGTCCCATGATAGCATCCATGATCTGTTAGGAAAATTGATAAAGCTTCCAGATTCTTTATATCTGTGAGTATTGTGATGAGTATTGTTGTTATTAATGGGTGGGTATTATTATGATATAGCATCCGATTCTTTCGTAGATAAAATATGTTGCGATTCCTCATTCAACCTTCAAGAAATTTCCACTCGGGTACTTCTCAGAGCTTCAGTGATGATGCTGCTTCGATTCCTACAGATGTCTTGATGCATGACAGAAACATGTGAAACACCACAGAGCCAAGCAGCCATCACATGGGCATTTCTACAGACGATCAGTGATAGAAATTCTTTTTCTTCTCTTATTTTATTTTATTTTATTTTATCTTCAAGTTTTTTCTTTAGTTTTGTTGTATAACCTGGTGTATTTTCAGCGCCAGCCAGGAGTGAAGCGCTCAGTTGACGCATTTATTAAATGTTCTCAATAATCATGAATGCTGAAATGTTTGCTAAAATTACTGCAGCGACCGATCGAACACAGCATTTCCTACGCACAACTCCGACGTCAGATCCAACGGCGCCTTCCATATTTGGCGGATCTGGTATTCGAAGCCTGCTGAATGAGTGCCTACTATGGCCATGATTATGGCGCTGTCTGTCTAGCGGTGCATCCATCTACGCTTCTATCTCTACATGCCTCCGCGTCTCTGCACATCACGGAGCGCCTCTGGGCGTCTCTGCGTTCCGAAGTCATCTGATGTGCTGTTCTTCCTGCTTTTTTGTGTTTCTGCGAACACTGCGCCGGAGGAGATCCCGTCGATCATAACGCATTGATCATCACGTGATGACATCACTAGCGCCAGCTACAACCTCGTCCATCCAGTTATGAGCAGCGCGCTCCAGTTACCAGGCTCATAGACAAAGACAGCGACTGCCAAATATGGCTGAAATGTCATTAAAGCGACGCGCCGTACAAATAGCAATGTCCACAGGGAATCTGAAGCTGGCCACCGCTAACGTTGTTAGGAGTCGTTGCTGGGTTGGCGACACTCTGGGTTGCTTATCTACCGAATCGCTGAGCCAGTTAGCCAGCCCATTCGTGGGTTGATTGCCGAATACGAAGTGCAGAGAGCGAAGGCGAAGGCGAAATCAAGCCAATGTCAAAATATTGCGATTTTAATGTGTGAATTTGATCGCAAAGTGCCAAGTTGCGGAAAAGTTATAGCTGAGGGATAGCTGTCAAATAGTAGCTGGCTGTCAGAAGTGTAACAAAATAATGCTGTCAATTAAAAGGAATCGCAGAAGGAGAAAAGAGAAATTCAATCGAGGTTATAATAATGAGCGCCTGTCGCCAAATCAAGTTACATATGATTTCAAATTATTGTCCAAAATAATGATTCCATCCTAATGAATTATGAGTCCCATTGAAGTGAAAGCATTACCCAATGCTAAGAACTCAGACTCATAATGAGTATTGTCTTGAGAGAGAGAAAGAGAGAGAGAAAGAGAGAGAGAGAGAGAAAGAGAGAGAAAGAGAGAGAGAGAGAGCGTAAATAAAAAGGCAATTTACTCTGATTAGAATCATTTCAGTGAAGTTGACATAATATAAAACACGATAACACAGTTTATATAGAATCCAGCCCCAAGATTGGATTTTTTTCTGGATGCTTGAAGTATAGGAATAGAATGGGAATTCCCAATGGAAGCTTTGCGATGATGAGAACTAATTTCAGAATGAAGACCACGCTTTAAATGGAGTAACATGTGAAGAAATGCATTAATCTGTTAATAGATTTTAAAAAATGGTTAACAGTTTAAAATATTGAATAATAATATTATAATATATATTAAAATAATAAAATAATATATTTTATAGTGAAACATAGAATTTGCATTGAGAGTATAATGAATCTTAAAGATATTATATAAGATGTGTATAGATGTGTATAGATGTGTGTATATCATTTTCATCGTGTATTTTTGCTAATTCTATAATTTAATTGGAATAAAGTTGCTTCAATTGGTTGTTATCTGTCTTTCTGTCATGTTTTTTTTAGTCCTTCAGTTATTTTATTTTACTGTCTCTTGAGGATAAAATTCATTACTTTCAGGGAAGAAAGAGGAGAAGGGAGAGAGTCATAAAGGTGCAACCGAATCGCATATGTTCACACACACACACACACACACGTAGAGACACACACACGTATATATAGACACTATTTCACAAACAACTTCAGCAAATTTCAATTTATATGCAAGAAAAATGTCACAAAAGCTTAAAAAAGAAGCGAAGAGAAATAAAAAGCAAACGCAATTTCATTAAACAAATTGAAAGAGCGTAAAAAATCCTTATAAGTGCATTCGCTGGATACGAGGACTCACCTAGGAGAAGATATTATATATGATAGTTAGTAGGTGGGTAGGAGTAAATATCTACGATATATGAGAAGGTGCTGCTGGAGATGGTGATTGTATACGTGGTAGAAAGATAGATAGACAGACAGATAGTTACACAGACATACAGGTATTCATGTACGAATGCGAGTAGAGGTCGTAGCATATAATAGTGTATATAGAATCGGTTCTCTAGGATGTTCCTTGATCCCTGTTTGAAATGAATACGAGCTCGGATTCTTATTGCTTACTTGCTTGTTGATGTTGTTGTTGTTGTTATTGTTGTTGTTGTCCCTTGGTAGTAGCTGTTGTTGTTGTTGTTTGCTGATTGTATGTAGTTGTTGTAGTAGTTATGTTGTGTGTCAAGCGAATGTGACCATGTGTGTGGACGCAATAACAACAATAATAATAAGCATCAGCATTTGGCAAACACATTTTCCACCACTCCATGTCCACCACTTCTATCAGCAACAACAACAACACTGATTCACTAGGACAACGAGAAAGATAACGATAACAATTTCAACGAGATGCTCATGTCCTTTTCTCATACAGGATATGAGCTGAGCAGAACGTTGCGATGATGCGCGCGCGTTAAAAATAGGAGGAGCTCAAAAACATGGACTACACTGAAAGAAAAATCATAGAGAGAAAGAGAAAGCGAAAGAGAGAGCGAGAGAGGAACGAGATAATATATTCAGACATACTCTATATACTAGAGATAAATATAAGATATTACTATATAGAAGTCACAGTGATTAATAATTAAGGGTACAAATTTAACTTGGATAATAATTTAACTTCATAATTAAACCGTAACTCTTTATTACCTGACCTAAAAAAGAAATAGACGACGATCTTAGTCACTATACATATGTACATATGTATGTATGTAGCCAAGGAATATATATATTATATGTATTATCCAAATAATAATAAATGAAGTTCTGAATTAATTCGTGTTCTGTATCAACGATCTCCTTAGATCATGTTAAGAAACTGTTTGAAACTTTGCTAACTTCACAGAAGTTCCATTTATTCAGTAAATTCAAAATAATAATAATAAGAATAGTAATTTTTTTGTCAATGTTTTAAAGAAGAAGACTCTTGGAGAAAGTAAAGAAAGTTAATATTTAAAAATTCTATTTTTGTTCTTTATTGAAAAGTTCTCTGAAAAGGCATATTATATGTGTTGTATATCGTTTAATTATATTTTACTACTTTCCACTTTACAGTGTATCTTTTCTCATCCTTCTCATTGCCAACAACAAGTACAAATAAACAAAGAAACAAAACAAAAGCAAACAACAGAAAAGAAACCGGGGAAAAATAAAACAAAAGCAATTCTTCTATCGTCTTTTTTTATGGTGCTTTTAATATTTTTTCGCTGTCGAATTGCTATTGGAAAAGCGAGTCGAATTGCTCAATTGTTGTGCAAACAGGGCGGGGCGAAAGCTTTTTCAAATGCAGTGGAACGGAAAAAAAGCAAAACAAGAAACGGTAAAAGAAATAACAGGATATCGTTGTGTGGAGGGATCCCCCACTTTGTCACCAATAAGATGAGGTACAACTTTTTTCCATTTATTTCAACTTCAAGTATTTTGTCACCAGAATGTTTGTGAAATGAATGTATATAAAAAGTAATGAAAGGAAAATAAATAAAAAGGAAAGAATTAAAAAAAAAACTATCGCCTTCAAATTGCTTTTAACTATAAAAAACACTTACCGTTGTTTTTCGCTTTAAATACGGTCGAAAGGATCCAGTTTATTTGACAAGAATGTCCTTAGAATAATAATCATTTTAATCAGATATTCTTTATTAAATTTTTATTTATTTTTCATTCTTATAAATATAATGAAAATGATAAAAATACGTTCTTCTTTTCTTTCTCCAATTGAATGCTTTTCCCCCGCTGTTTAGAACTGTTACTGGTTTTTCTCGCTTACTTAAAGGATTTTCCAAATGGACGAAACAAACCAACAAAGATTCAGCGTGACACCCGCTGCGACTACCAACAAAAAAAAAAGAAACACTTACTTACACGAAAGCCACAAAATTTAATGCAGCACCAAAAATATGACTCCATCACCAGCGGTTAGCACCCTCTGTTGTCCCGTTAGAAATCCGCAGATAAAAATATTAACCCCCACCCCCCCCCCCCCCCTTGTCTCTTCGACGATGGACACGCGAACATCCTCCACATTCACACATGCTGCGAGGTCCTTAAGGCCAAAAAATAAAAACCACTACTTTTCAAAGGCTCGCTTTTTTGCGTAGACTTTTTTAAGAACTTCTCACAGCTCAAAAGCAAAATCTCCTTTATACAAAAAAAAATGCAATATATATTCTTTTTTTTCTTTTCAGAGAGACAGTCCTATCAAAGAGGACAGAGCGGAAGAGAGAAAGACTGGGAGAGAGAGAGAAGGAGGGATACAGAGAGGGGGAGTTTGTTTGTGTAGAAGGTAAGTAAACTCATGAAAAACTTATGTTGTCAAAATTTATGTTTCTGCTGTTTGTGCGAGTTACATTGTATTATGCGATGACCTGCAGTTTAAGTAGCTGGAAGTTACACTTTTATATCTTCAAGAATGAAGAACTTTGTACTTAAACAATAAGCGAACAATAACTTATTTTTCCCCATAGAGTTTTAGATTCCTTTTAGATAAGTTTATCCATATAATGAAATATGTATTACAGGAGAAAAATACTATACTAAATACTACATCTTCATTCAATCTAAATTTGGCTAGAATCACCCAGATATTCCTTTGGAAGACCTCTGCAAAAGTATCTTTGCGCCCAGATGATCACAGGCGGAAAAGGGATAAAATCGAGTACCAGAAGCAACCAGAGGAGCGCTTAAGAATTCAAACTAAAGTAAAAGAAAAAGATGACGGTACCAGGTTTTCTTTGGATAATACAATTTCGAAAATATAATTTCAGTTTTAATAAAATGTGAGTTCAAAACATCATTGAAAATATTAAATAGCAAAATCCTAAAAAGCCGACTTTTAGAGCGAAGCTCCTTGAGATCATGGGGTCATCCACGTGCGGCAATGTTGTAATAACGGGGCATTTGACCTAAAGAAACTGTTATTGTGGGTTTATGTAGACCAAATCCCAAACATACCAAAAGTACACTATTCAATACATCTGCAGAAAAGTTGCGAATCGTTATGGCTGGCGCCAGACCGCACAGAGTAGCGGTTTTCACATAGTTGCAATCAATTATTTCGTCAAAATATCTGAAAAGGAACATGGAGTTTTATGTCATTGGGAAACTTCTGATAGTTACTACTAGATATACAGAATTAAGTGATTTTTAAAAAAACCCTTCATCACTCGTAAAACTTTAAATAGTTACTCACTGGCAGACAATGGTGTTGTTTCCTTTTTCGAACCAATCGGGAGTTCCTTCACATTCAATTAGTTCCTCCTTTAATTCTTTTAGACAGTCTTGATATTGGGTTATATCTGCGATTATTAGAATGAGACCAAGTTTAAACAGAGTTGATAGGTAGAGTATACGCTACAATACAATGCAATATACTGTAAAGCATGTAAAACAACACCGGATTACCAAATTACAGTTATCATCACATAAACTTCTACCTAATCTTGTCGCAGTTTATAAAAGATTTTAAGGACTTACGTTTTAAATACAACGTATCATTTTGATTACAGATATGAGCATTGAAATATTCTAGTCCATCATATAGCTTCATGTATAAATTGTTTGTTGGTAGTGGCTTGCATGAGGTGAAGTTGACATTAATTCGGGACAGAACACAGGCAATGTCGTGGCAAGTTTCCTGCAGTGTATCCATGGTTAGAAGTAATATTATACGCTCAGGACTTATGATATACAGCCTCGCCAACTGGAGCATTAGTTGATTTTCATCACAATCATTTTCCGTGTATTCATTTGCATTTTTTGAATTCTGAAATTGAATGCGCCTGTTAATATAGGTTTTTGTTGCTACTTACATTCGAATCGTACCTTAGAGAGGCACTGTGCAATCTTGCGCTTAAATGTAAAGCCCCAGAAAGCACTGGCACTTGCAATGAGACAACACACTGCTAGCGCAATAATTACGCTGCTTAACCTCATCTCTGTAGGGAAAGAAAATTACAAATGAATTTTTTTTTAGATTTTTTTTCCAATGACTTTTTCTGACATGAATACATGAGTATTTAAACTTTTGTTTGTTTTTATTTTCGACAGTGTAAAAGCTATCATTGAGACTTCCAGTAGCTGAACTGTAATTCGATTCGTCCCAATACTCCCATCTCTAAAAAGACTGAATCTGTGTGTCTTTAATTATTTATATACTCCTTATTCGAAACGTAGTCTCTTAGGATTTCATCTTCTGTGCGACTTATAAACGATAGAGATCCATTATTATTTTCTGGGATATTTTTATAGACAATAGTATGGAATCTTGTGATATCTTGATGAATATCCTTTACAATCTACCTGGATTTATTAAACTGATCTCGTCGTATTCGTATTCTATACAAGATCTCAAATAACTTTCACAACATACCTAAATAAGTACGAAGTAAAAACTTAGGTAATAAAAAATACCTTACAAGCTCGTAAATCATGAGCTCTACATATACATATGTACATAAGTTCATTTTTATACAGAAATCTTTCCTTCAGGTCTCTAGAAGTTGATCCGGTTTTCAGCATTCGTATTCAGTCAGCTGATTTTAGTTTCCTTAAATGTGTTGTATTATAATTTTTATTTCAAAACTCTTGCCTTTTCTTTCCTTTCAACATTTGATCTCGTTTTTACCTCTTTCATAAAACGGAACAGGTTTTGAACCGTTTGATTATTAAGGATGTTGAAAGGAGTTTTTGTTTTGACCAAGAGTAGGAGTTGCTTTAGAGGGGGGGGCTTTTTATCGCTTCGCTTGTGGTGTTTTTCCACATGGTATCCACTCTAAATATGCCATGGACACGACTAGCATATTGCAAGTTTTTGTTATTGTACATAGTTGTTCTTATTATTGTTGTTTTTGTTGTTGTTACTACTTAATGATTGTATGCTGCTGGCATGCTCGACAGTGTTTAAAGGACACTCCTTTTATGAGGGAAAAACATTATTTTGCTAGAGCACAAAAAACTTTGGACAATTTTAGAAAGCACAATGTTAGGTCTTTCTTCTGGGTTGCATTTCTTTTTTTTGGTTTTGTTTTTGTTTGGGGTTAGGTTCGGTTTTTATAGGTTTCTTCATTTAGGTTGTTTTCGCTACCAGGTACGAAGAATCATTGAAAACGTACAAACACAAAAAGAAACAACAAGAAATCCGATAAATTACAATGTTTGAATCGTTGAAATGCGGATATCCGCAAGAAGCAAGCTGATGTTTAAAAGTTCCTTGCTCAACATTTATGACATGTTGACATGCTGTCAAGGCGCCGAGTAAAGCTTCGTATCCGTATTTTTGTTGTTGTAGTTGTAGATTGTTGTTGTGTATTTTTTCTTTTTTTTTTTTTTTAGTTTCCTTTTGGTTCTAAGAAAATCTGCTGTGTTATTATTATTAAAAGCAATTAAGTTATTAGTTAAAAATTCTCATTGAAATACATTAGAAATTGTTCTTAAATTTATTCATCCTTCCATTGAATTTAAAAAAAAACTTGCCTTCCGGAAACACTTCTCAGAGAAACTTCCTTCTCATTATTCTAAAACTTATCCGTATTATTATCCGTACCTTGTGGAAATCCTTTTTTCGCTCCGAATCACAGATTTTTCCCTGCCTCTGCGTTGGGAATGGAAATTTTTTAGAAATTTTTGTATTCTACGCTTATCTTCTATGCTTCTATGCTTGAGCTACGAAAGTAACTTCTACTTCTCTCTACTTTTTATTCTGTTCGGTTTTCTTTGTACCACGAAACGTGTTGCCAAGCTTTAAAACGTCCACCGCAACAACACAACGAACACTCGAGAAAATACTCAAACCGAAAGAAAAGTTGTTGTCAAAAGGATTCGTCCTGGGCGAGGATGGAAGCTTGGGATGGAGGTAGCTAAGAAGAGAGGATGGTGTATTGAGAAGATGGGAAGGACGAAATAAAGCCGCTTCAGTTATCATCTCAATTTTCGCAGCAGCTCTAATTTCTTAGCCAATAAATTCACTACTTCCACAAACTCGTTGATAAGAATTAAGAAATCTGTTGAAATTTATTATTATTTTTGCCGCGGATGGTATTTAAAATGGAGTCCGCCTCCTCTTCACCGCGCTGCAAGACGACTTCAGGGATTACTTTCGCGGAGCCTACGGTTTTTTTTCTTCAATTTTTATGGCAACACTGTGGATAAGCGTTTGTATCTGTGGCTGTGTGTGTATGTGTTTGTCTCGGTGTGCGTTTGTATCTTTGTGACTTAAAACATTGCTGCAATTAGTGGCCTGTAATCAAATAATCCGTTTTAATTGCTCCTTTCGATGTAGCTGTTGTTGTTGTTGTTGCTGTTGCTGTTGTTGTTACTGGTACTTTAGAGAGCTTAACGAGAAGAGCAGAGGATGAACAGGTAACAGTTTACGTTGTACGATTAGCCGTGTTTTGTGATGTGAGTAATGTAAGGAAATCTCTCCGTATCTACCATGGAGAGTAGATAGGTTATGTAATGCTTTCTGGAATGCCTTTCTATAGAATCTAATATAAGTCATTGAGGATTATATTATGAAATAATTCTTTATTCTTTGGATAGTATCCAGTATAGTGTCAGCCATAATATCGACTATAGTATATGTAGCATAATATCGAATAATATTAAGTACAGTGTGTCTGTTATAATATCGAATGTGGTTTCTAGTATTATATCGAGTATATCTAGTATAGCGTCTATTATAGTGTCTGGTGTAGTATCTAGAATAGCATCTAATATATTGTCAAATATAGTATTTAGTAGAGTGTGTGGTATAGTGTCTAGTATACTATAGTATGGAGTGGATTATAGTATCTCTTATGGTATTTGGTATACTAGGTAATAGCTAGCTAGTACCCAGTATAGTGTAACGAGTATCCACTATAATATATGGAAGAGTACATCGTATATTTATTTACTCTTCAAATCTGCTCGTAAGTTGTTCAAATTTATGATCGAATTTATTTCTTATCTATGAATTACAATTTTTAATATTTCTTACATCAACTCATCACTTGGAGAATGTGAAATAAGTGCAAGATTTAAGTATGAACGAACACTTTAAAACTGCCGCCTCAGCTGAAATAATTCATCCGAGATACGTGGACTTTCTCACTCTCTTCATGATATCCATTCATCACTCGGAGTTCGACTTTGTAGCGACCTGACTAAAGTGCGTGACTGGCAGCCTCTCTGCTGCCGCTTCGAATCCCCTGGCCACAGCGATCCACCGTCGCAATGGGTCTCGGTGCGGTCCTTCACTCCTCTGGTGGCTCTGTGTTGGCGGCGTGCAACGTTTCCTTTCCGGTGTTTCTCATCATCAAACGATTTTATGATTTTATGATTTTTTCCGGTGCAAATTCCTCGCTCAATCGCTCAGTCGCAGCCGTAGAAGCAGCTCAGCAGGAGCGGCTGCGCACTGTTCAACTTTAATTACGCCCCAGATGAACATGTAATTAACACCATGTTGAGCGATCGCGATTCATGGGCTGCAGTGTTGCCATTAAAATGCGCATAATTCGGGGAAAATATACAATCTATATAAATGCATACACATACATATGTATATATGGCTGTATGGCGATATAAATATACATACAATATAAAGAAGTTGCCATTGCAGCTCCTGTTGCTAAACAAAAACAATGTCATCGCATGTCTAAGTGCGATTTTCCCAACATGTCCAGTAAATCATTCGTAAATCGCGGTCCAAATCGTTATAATTAAGAGTGGAAAAATAGGGAAAAACGTGAAGGAGAAGCAGAAAGAAGGAGAAGAACATGAGAAAAAAGCCGGAAGAGGAGAACAATTCAACGAGAACGAGATTTCAAGTGCAAAAGAGGAGTGAAAATCATATCGTGGCAAATAACATAAAAGTACAAAAAAAAAAAAACAAGAACAAAAGCAGAAGAAGAGTCGGCTGCCTTCGAGGCGGAGTTGAAGTCTCTGAAGGAGTGCACGCATGCGCAAAGCTGGGAGACGGCTTAAGGAAGAACGGTATATTTTACTGCTTGCCGGTTCTGCTTCTTCTTCTTCTTCTTCTTGAGAGCGCTTCTTTGTTGCTGTTACTTTGCTGTGTTTTATTGCGTTCTAATTAAGCAGCTTTATTAGATTAGATTAGATTTCGTGCTGCGAGTTGAAGAAATGCTACGAACGTGTGATGGGGGGGGGAGGGAGGGAGGGAGGGGTGGAGGGGACTGCTGACGACGACGGTTAAAATTCTTCTCTGGTGATCTGACAAGATTCAAAGCAAATGTTGAACATCAATTCTATCAAGCAAACAGCCCACTTGTTGTTGTTGTTGTTGTTGTTGTTGTTGTTATTGTTATACAATACAATGGATTTTATTGGAGTTTTTCGTGCTGTTGTTGTTGCCGTTGTTGTTGTTGCTGTATTGTTATTATTATGTTCCCGCTAAGCTTTTAATTATTTAATTTTTATATGAAGAAGAAAAGGGAAAAACTTCAGCTCGGATCTCAATCATTGGGCCGTCAAATCCGAAGTGCTTCATGATGGCGAAGCGAGAAGTGGGAATGCGTGTTAAAAAGCAATAATTTTTATTAAAATGTTCATTGTTGTTGTTGTTCTTGTTGTTGTTATTACTATTGCCGGGTTTTTCATGGGGTGCATAAATATTAATAGCTTTATTATTATTATTGTTATTATTATAATCAAATTAAAATAATAAAAAGAAAGAAAAAAAAAATCACATGTATTTAAAAAATTATTGTTTCTGTTTTTTAATATATGTTTTTATATAATTACAACAATATTATAACAACAATTTAAATTATTTATTGTCTGTTGTTGATGCTTCTTTTGTTTTTGTTTTTTGTACAAGTTTTATTATTGTTACGTGTATTTCTGCGGTATTGTTTTTACTCATCCGCCGTCACCATTCCCATGTCGCTGCCCCCGACATGCGATGGGACGCCCCGCCCCCAGCTTTGCTCCGCTCGCGTCGGCACTTCGAGCGGCACTGAAAACTTTTCTGGGGGGCGAGTACTAAAAATATAATAAATCGGAGTATGTACTCTGTTTCCGAATAGATTCGGAATGCCGGAGAAGAAGAAGAAGAAGAGGAGGACAGACATTCTGAAAGAGTTCTCTAGAAGCTTTGGAAAGGTTAGAAGCATGTCCATATCCATCGTGTCCATGGACATCATAGCCACTGATGCGCATGTTTCGTGTGGCGCCATCTGTTGTGTAAAATTAATTGGAGAAAATTGCAAACATTTTAAATAAAACAATTAATGGAAAATGACTTTATTTTAATTAAAAAAAAATTAAAAATTTAGTGAAATAATTATTATTATTGCTGGTATTTTTAGCGTTATTATTAATACATATTATGATCTGTATTGAGCCGAGATCTAATATGGTTAAATGATTATTTGAAGGGACTCGCAGATAATCGATTTCGGAAAATTTAAAGATTTCAAAACTGCTGTAAAGATTGAAGAACAGGGCACTATACAATGATTACGTCGGAAGAGTTTAAGACAGAAGATATGTTGAAGAATAATATTCTTTGAGAAACTTCAGGTATTTCTTTTCATTCTAATATCAGAAACTTTACAGTTCACCCTCATAAATATGCTCCGACATGATGGAGTCTCTAATAAGATGAAAAATATAGCAATTTCTTAATTAAATATCTTTAAATACGGACGATCAAAGAGAGGTGAAGCAAAACTTATGTAATATATAATGTAGAACCTGGAATTCTTTTGGTAAACACGTTTTTTTATTAATGGTATATACTATATACTATACACAAGATATGATTTTCCATTATATTCAACCGAGTCACTTAATAATGATGCATGTAAATATCACTGCTATGAAAAATCTGTTCATAAGCTTCTGAAACCGTTTCCATTCTTCCTTCCGTTCTTCCTTTCGTTCTTCCTTCCTTCCGTTCTTCCTGTCATCCCTTCTTTCATCATGTTTTGCCGCTGATGACAAATGATTGTCGCTGCCTAAGAAGTTAATCGCAACAATTTTTCAAAAGCTTGCAGTTAATAATTCAAACATTCATCTCTCCTGCGCCACTCCTACCACACCCCCACCGCCCACAGACCCGGTCCTCTCATGGTACCAACTCTTCTCCTTTGTTACGTGGATGTATGTGTGTGTGTGTGTGTGTGTGTGTGTATGTGTATGTGTAACGTGTTGCAAGGCACAAAAAAAGGATTCAATTGTTAGCAGCTCTTCTATAAGAAATGACGATTCACTCGTATATAAAAAATGTTTTTCCTTCCTCTTTTCTTCGTTTGCTTCTTCCCCTTCGTCGTCGTCCTCGTCTTCATCTTGTTCTTAATTTTTAGTAGGATTTCAATGTCCTTGTTGATGATGTTCGCGAATAGAATTTCTATGCAAATATATGCAGATCCGCTTTCGCCATGTTTAAATGACGTAAAGTAGGAGAAAAGCACCAACAACATACAAGAATGGCAAATAATTCAAAGGACATCTTCCTCGTATTTTATTCCACTACTAAGCATAATATTTTATTTTTCTTACATTTAGCAAGCAGTGCAAAAATAAAAAAAAACACAGAAACCAAACGTAAATCTTTTAAAAATGTGATTTTTTCTGTCTGGAAAGTTTTGCAGGTGTTTCAACTGATTGCGATTGCGATTGAGGACGAGTATGTTAAAAAAACATGCCAAAAACATGAAAAAGTTGATGAAAAAACATGAAATCCTTGTAAGAGGATTAACCGTAAAAGACTTTAAAAAGATTCGCTGATTTGCGTCTTATTTCTTGTTCTAAAGAAAAGGTTGTTCCTCGAAAAGAACAACGACAGAAAAGATCACGCAAAAACCTACAATAAGACTGAAATTTCATATACCATTAAAATTATTTAAGATTTTCGGCCTTACATGCGACAGAATAAATAATAAAATTCCATAAAAGAGAGGACTAAAACAAATATTGAAAGAACATTTTTTAATGTTAAGAACAAAACTTTAAAAACGGAAAAGCATTTATATACTTGTATATAAATTATTTTTTATATATTTAATAATATTTCCATAGTTGTCATGATTGTACGATAAACTGTATTCATGATTGCCAAATGAGAAGTAAAAAATGTCATTTAAATCAACTTGGCTGCCAAAAAACATGGACCAGGAATGCGAAAAAACATCCTGCTGCATCATTTGTAACATTCTAGAGTCCTGTTGAAGCGGCATCTATTAAAATCTGTGATACGAAAATGCGTATATTTTTCAGCTGATGACATTTAATATTATTTGCATTCTCCAGCCGCTTCCATCCCTTCCAAAGTAACAGTTGTGGTTGTTGTGGCTGTTGTTATTATTTTTATTTGTTGCTTTTGTGCCCACTCCTCGCTTGCACTGCTTCATTTTTATGTATTTGTAGCCAAATTTCCAGGATTTTTCAGCGAGTGGCTTTTTTATTGCTCTTGTTGTTGTCCATTTCGAACGCTTGCAGTCATTATTTGTTAAATGAAGCGATTTGTTGGCTTTACGCATCCAGCGTTAAACGTGAACATAAACGAGAACGTTTTGTTTACGCTTACATTGTTTTTAATTGATAAACATCTACGAAACACAAACACGAAACAACAGATGTTCTGATGAAAATATTTCCGAATATTTTTCGCTTGGAAAGAGAACAACAAAAATATTTTCTTATTGAACAGGAGATTGAGCAAAAATAGCAAAGGAACAGCAACAAAAAGAGTCCTCCTTTTAAAATCGATGGATTAAATAATCATTATTTCAGGTTTGTCGCTGAAGTCTTTTGTTTTTCCTTCGTTTCGTACAGTTCTCATTTCTTCGAAAGTGCCCAAGTCGCAGAAACAAAAAATATTCTAACAAGACAAAGTCACGTTTTCACACTTCGTCCGAAAGAGAAGCAAAGCAAACGAAGCAAGCGAAGCGTACGTAAACAGTTCATCTCGGACGCTAGACAAAGTGACTGTCAAAGCGGTTATTGTCACCGAAAGAAATTCCAAAAAGTCAATAAAACAACCGAACCGAAGCAGTACAAATAGGAATAAAAAAGAAACGGTTCTGCAAAGCAAACAAACAACGACACCACCAACACTGATGATGATTCTTTGTTGAAAGAAAACGTGTGCGAGGCGTGAAAGAGTTTTTCTTCGGAATCCTAAGCAGACTGAAGGAAGGCTCACTCACTCGCTTCTCTCACTTCTATGCTAATGATATCTACTGGGAATAGCCTCCAATCGGGACCTCCAACAAGACGCGAGGCGCGATCTACGCCGCTCCGTCCCCGGCCTGTAGAGCCGTAGAGCCGCACATCTCGAACATACTCTCGGCTTGCAGACGGCCCAGCATTCAGCACAGCGTCGAGTAACGAATTCACTTTAAATTTGTCATAATCTTGACAGATCTGTTTGACATTTCATCAGCGATGCGTTGCTCTCACTCGCTGATGGCGACGACGGTGGCGGCAAGATGCTTGAATTGCATTTTAAATGCCCCTCGATGATTGTTGTTTCTATTTCATTGTTACTGTTGCTGTAGCTGCTGCTTCTTTGTCCTGCCTCAAACCGAACCGTTTTGAATGAATAATTCAAGAAATAAATACTTAATATTTTCTCTAAATTGATTTTTCTTTTTGTTGGATCGCCACCAACATCAACGTCCAACGTGGAGCCGCTGAGCGCGTGCTCAACCAAAGCAAATTACAAGAGACTTGACAAGACTAGCCAACGAGACGATTCGATGGCATACCGAAGGCAACCACCAGCAGCAGCAGCAGCAGCAGGAGCAGCAGCAGCTGTACCGTGCGTACCGCTACATGGACGTTCGGGGAACACTGACCTAGTATAAGTGACGTGTAATTAATGCGCTTCATTAGAAATTCATAAATTCATTACTTAATTCATCTTTCGTCTTCGTTTTGTACGAATTTGAATTACAATAGCGACTGAAAGTGACCGATTATGAATGGACAACAACAGACACGATTACGTTTTTTGTTGTTCCTTGAATTTATTGAAGAGTTTGACACCTTCTAGTCTACGCTACTCTGTGCAACCTTCAGCTAAACTCAGTTGAGAGATGATAAAAGAAATGAGTTAAAAACGAAACAATAAGTACAATTTATCGTTTAGGCTAAAAGTTGGTCAAAGTTATTAGACGAAGAAGAAGAATAAATAAAAAATATAATTTAAATAATTGTATAATAAATAATACGAATCTAGTAATAAAGATGGTTTAGTAGATCTCAAAAAGAATAAATGCTATGTTATTAGATCTCATAAAGAATAAATGAATGCTTTTTATATCATTGTGTTTACATTTTTGCAATGTTTAATTCAGAGAAAATCTACCATTGTTAATAATCTTCCAGTGTTAATATAATAAAGTTTTAATTGATCCCGAAAGAGATGTACGTCAACTAATAAACGATTAGCTTTGAAGTAATCGAAAAAATCCAAGTCACGATACTGATTTAAAGATTTGAATATTCCAGCTATTGAATGAATATTCCACCCACATTTTTCCAGCTCAGCGTTTCATTTGCAACAGGATTTGAACTAACAACTTGACTGGCAGATCGAATAGCTATTTCGGGACATGCCCACGTTCCTCATCAGCGATCTCTGTCGGTGTCTTTTTATGTGCAACAATCCCTATATAAGCTAGTTATAGGCAAATACGAGTATGGCCACTATCAATAGTCAATAATAGTATCAAAAACCAGAGAAAGAGACCCTCATGGTTTTCATTGCAACTGGAAAAGTGGGCGGACCACACCTACATTCAGTTGATTATATGTGTAATATTGATCCTGGATGTAAAAATACCGCACTATTCAGCGTAACGCACTGCCAGAGGAAATCTATACTTGGAAACTTTTTTAATGCGTACGTATATTATATAAAAGTGGGCGGATTACGCCCATTCTTGGCAGGGTGTATATTCTTGATACTAAATGTGCAGATATTACATTTTGTCCTGTAGGTGCTTCCAATCAGTTTAATGAAGATCCTGTATCGGGAATATAAGGCAAAAGTGGGCGAACCTCATCCATTATCGGCGTAGTACTGATTTTATGAGTACTCTTAGGACAGATAATGCAGAAATAGGCGAATCACGCCCGTTTTTTCAGAAGTGCTTAGTTTTGATACAGTACATATATGCAAGAACTGAATTTTGTGTTCAATCGACTCCAATTCCAGTGTTAAAAGTAGCTCCAGTGTAAACAAAAGTACTTCAGTCTTCGTATAAACCGTGGCTGTGGGCGTGGGCGTGGCCGTAGAGCGAATTTTTCCGTTCACAAATGATATCTGTGTGTGCAAATTTTATTCTCATACGGAGGAACACACAGAAGAAGGTTTCTTATATTGTATACATTTTTGTGAAAAACATTGTTCATTAAATTTAATATTGAATTAAATACGAAATTAAATAAAAGATTCAAAATAAATTAAATATTTAATGTAATTAATGCTTCTGATGCTTCCTTTTCCGTAGCTTGGCGTGGATGGAAGCGCATTTCGACGCTTGTTCGATACTTTTACGTGCTTTCAACGCGTTGCTTCGTCGACTGACAGTTAAACAAGTTTGCGAGAAGCCACGCGTTGAGCGTGAAAACTCGGGTCAAAAGAGTGTGTAACCGTAATAATAACAACAACACAAACAACTCCCTTCATTTTGCGACTCAAGCAACTCTTCGAAGGGCTGGAAAATCGCTGGATTTGCTTCGTAAATGTTTGGAAAAATGAAGAGTGTTGAGAAAATGAATGAAACATCCATCAGAATGAATGATGATGGGAAGAAGTGAAATAATTTTTCAAACAGTTTGGTTTTTATTATTATTTTTTTTATTTAATTTTGTTAAAAAAAATATGCTGTTTTTTTTTAATATTTTAGTTTAGTTTTTTTCTTTCTTTTTTGGAGAAATCTTTGAAGAGCACCAAAATAATAAATAAACACATTTAAAGTTTAAACAGACAGAAAAATAGAGTTCGCAATTTTGTATTCACACCAAATACTCGATGTGACACTAAATTTACAGTGGCTCCATATTTGTGAGTAAAACAACAACAACTACAAAAAATCTTCCCATACATATTTGGCAAGAAAGTTTTGTCCACTTCTGACGCCGCATTCTGCCCAACCGAGTCTCATTCCGTCTGCGTCCGTGCGTCCGTCCGCTTGTGCGACTGCCGGCTTGATTGTCTTTCCGTCTCTTTTGCGAACTGTCTGTCTCACTCCTGTGTGACTGTGACTGTTGCTCATAAGAAATTCTGTCAAAATTCTGAGAATTCTTTAGCTTTTTTGGCACAAATGGCAACGCAACGCAACGCAACGCAATCCAACGCAACGACGACGACGACAACGAGGACGACGACGACGACGATGACTGTTATGCATACGAAGGCCAAATACGCCGAATACGTTGCTGCGTTGTTGCGTTGCTTCATCCCGCCGCATGGCTTTCGGCCGCTTGTTGCAAATGAAGTGAGTTCGTGCCGCATACCCGCCATCCGTCCGTCTGTCCGGTCATCTGTCGTCTGTTTGTCGCTGTCTGCCGCTGCATGGAGTGCATTTTAATGGCGTCTTCTCGCGTTTCGCTCGCTTTCAGCCGTATCATCGCCCGCTTTTGGGCGTGCCTCTCGACACATTCGTTGACAGTTATGTGTACGTCTGCTGCTCCTCACGGCAACAGGTAACGTAAGCAGACAGACGAACAGCTGCTTGTGGCTCCGCGTGTACGCAAAAAACGAAAACGCCACAGAAAACCGCACGAAACACCACACATTATAAACAATCACAACGCAAGAATTGTCACACAAACAAAAAGAAATCCCGAGAAAACGCCAAAAATAAAACCTTGATTTGGCCAAATTTGCTGGGTTGTCGGTTGCCTCTTTTGGCCACTATTGCGAGCGTTGCTGCCGCTTCCAAAATTCTCCGGTGTTCCTCGTGGCTTCATTTCGCTTCTCTGCATGCTTATTATTAGGAATGCGTGCATAAATTGATTTTTGCATTTTATTTGGTAAAAACAACGAATTTATTTGGCAACGCAGCAAGATTCTGAAATTTTTTCTGAAAAAGAAATTTTATTTGTTTTATTTAAATGAAAATCAATTTCAATTTAATTCTATTCTTTTGCAAATTTATTTTTAAAAATGCACTTCATTTGTGATGCTTTTTTAACTTTTTTATCAGCAGCATCTTCTTCTTCTTCTTTTTTCGTCCTCTTCTTGGTGTCCTTTTGTACCTCAAGCGGACGCGACGACATGCCAACCACAACTGAATCGCCTCGCGTGTCCTTTCCGCACAAACAACAACAACAACAACAAAGCATGCTTTTAAGGATGTTTTTGTGCTTCCTTTTAAAACAACAGAAAATACCAACAACTACTACAACAAACTGGTGGCACTCTCTCGTGTACTCGCTCATTCACTCTCTCTCTCTCTCTCTGTCTTTCTTTCTCTCTTCCTCTGGAAACTCCACGCAGCGGAGAGACTCTGTGAGCGGAAGTGAAAATTCCAATATGAATGGCAACAGGAAACGCCTTAAAATCCATTCCATTTAGAATTCTGCTGTTGGGTTGTTTTGAAGAGACAACGAGAAGGAGAGAAGAAGAGAGATGAGCGAAAAAAAAGAGAGCGTTATACTTACTAGAAATTCAAGACATTCTTACTAGCGATTCAAGCCGACAGACGGACGGATATCAGTGACAGATGCACAGGGTGCTTCATCAGGATACAGAAGTTGAATGCTGCGGCTTGACAGCAGGTTTTGAAGACAGGGTGTCGTAGAGTGTCAAACGACAGGGTTTCGACCCGAATAATTTGAAAACTAAATCGAAATTTAAAACTAAAATAAGAAACAGCCAATAATTCCGACAAAATGAATGCATTTCTTAGGCAAACGAAAAAAACGTATTTCAGAATATAAACACAACAGCTTAAAAGTGATTTCCAAATGTTAATAAAGACGAAATAAATTTTCTATAAGATTAAAATAATTTAAAATAAAAATTCTGAATGGTCTAGAATCATAGTTTCATAAAAATAATAATAATAATTTAATAATTTCTAAAATGGAATTTTAAATTTAATTCATTTTCTTTTATTGTTTCTTTTGTTGTTTAACTTAGAATGTATATAAATAAAATATATGAATATCTCGCACATTGAAAATGGAATAATTTTGATAATAATTTAATAAAGAATTTATCGAAAACAGTTTCTTAGTGAAATTTAATTATTCTAGAAGTTTTAGGGAATTATTAACACATTATTTAGGCTAGAAATGTAGTAGTTTTTAAATTAACTAAAACAATAGTAATAAAAGTATATAAATATGTAGAATAATTTTAATAATAACACGAAGAACAACAAGTAAAACTAAAAATAATAATACTAGTAATCGTAGAAATGTAATTAGTAACTAAAAAAGTAAACCTATTAACCGGGTCTTTAGATGCAATACTTTTTTTAATATCGAACTCGCTTTAATGACTGCATGAATTATTCTATATTCAAATCAGGTATCGATATCTTTAAGTCGCTAATTGGGAGCTTTGATAAATTGAATGTGTCTCACTTAATTAAAGGCGAGCTGAAGTTAGTTGGAGCCAGCATTCGAACTGGCGCAACGTTAACACGTGCCACCAACAGCTTGAAAGTCGAGCAGCAAGCAACAAGTATAGAAATCGTTCCCGACTTCATTAGACACGATTTGCATGTGTGTGTGTGTGTGTGTGTGTGTGTGTGTGTGTGTTAATATATGTGCATACAAACGAGTATATCTACGATCCAACAGCTTCTGATGTCTGGCTGTAGTTTTTTTCTGGCGTTAAATTAAATACAATAATAATTATTCATAGAGTTAAACTTTTGAGTTCAACCGGAGCGCTGTTCTAATCATGGAAAAATTGCACAAATTTTTACAGGCACCATCAATTTATTTGATAGCAGCTTAAGTACAGTTAAAAGAATATTTAAATGCGTTGTATTTAAATATAATATTCATATAAAATATATACGTAAATACTTCTTAAATATGTGACTCGTTTACCATTCAAAGCATTCGAATCATTTGCAATCCTTTCATTCAATTAATTCGAAGTCTCTTTTTTTTCATTTACGGGGGCAATAAATAAGTACAACAACAACAGCAACAACAACAACAACGTATATTGACCATTAGCACCCAGCTTATGGCAATAAATTTGAAAAGCACACCCTTGAGGCTTTGATACATTTTTATTTTACATACTCGAGATGTTTTGCTCTCGAAACGGAATGAAATTTTTATACATACTCATGTTTTTTCATACTCATGTGAGTCTTGTTTAATGTTGAGTTCGGGGCGGGGGAAAAGGGTACCGAAAAGGGTTCAAACTTGCGGTTGGAATTGAGTTCTGTTTATGAAGGAAGGAGGCGGCGATGCCAAAGTAGGAGGACGGGGAGGAGGACGAGGAGGAGGTGCTGAAGGCGTTGGCTGATGGTTCACTTTGAAGTTTCCCTGCCGTATTATGAACGAATTCAAGGCATTAATAGAACAATATTAGTGTTTATTGCCTATCAAAATGATTGCCTTCAAAGTCGTTTACCGAATGCTATCAGTTTGATTACAATATATATAATAAAAAGAAAGCCAAAGAAAACGAAAGGAAGGAAATCGAAAGGAAAGGAAAGGAAAGCAAATAATACTCCCAAATTTAAGACTAAATTAAAGTGGAAATGAAGACTTTCAATATTTAAGAATTTCCAGGATATTTCTTTGTTTTCTCTTCTTTCTTTGTTTGCCTCTCTTTCTGTTTTTCTGTTTCATCTTCTGACCAAAACAAACACCACTCTTCCCCCCCCCCCCCCCGCCAACATTGTTTTTGTAGCTCCGAAATGTACGAGACCATAACAAAGAACTCATAATTAAAAAATCACAGCAAATCGTCACAGTTAACAAGCTGGTAAACACGGCTAAAAATATGATTCTTTTACGAGGACAAAAGTATAAAAAAAGAAAAGAAAAAACAAATTAAAACAATACAGCAAATGTACATATTTATATGTGGATAAATATATATAAAAATATATACATATATTCTTTATCTATTTACATTCGTTAGGTGAGTAGAGGCAAAAAAAAATGTCGTTCATAAACAAATACAATAACAACAGCAACCACAAACCAACTAACAAAAAAAATTAAATTAAAGAAAAAATAGGGACAAACAAGAAAAATTAACAACAACAACAACAAAAGAAAAAACCAAAAAATTACCAACAACCACAACAACAACAGGAAAAAGTTGGCCAACGTTGGTTCTTCATTCGTTGGATAAATAAAAACCATAAATTAACAAAAAAAAAACCCTTTTTCCTCGTGGTGAATGAATGTGCGATTGTCATGCAAGAATTAGCGATGTTTTAATTTTTTACATGGCACAACGAGAACAACAACAACAACAACAATAACAACAACGACCAGGAAACCAACAACAATAATCAGAACAACAACCAGGCACAGTAACATGAACAAAACAGAACAACAACAACAACAACAACAACAAAATGTAACAATGCATACAATTTGACGTTCAGGAAACAACAACAATCACAACAACAACACTGGCAATTTAACAAGGAATTTTATCATTCACGCGAATTGAGCACAATTTGAACTAATAACCGTGGTACCCGTGATAATCATTTATATTAAAATTAGAGACACCTTCGTGCAAGAATGACCATTTTATCAGCAATCAAAATAAGAATTCGAATGAATACTCGACGACATTAATTCATGTGTACCGTTAAGTCTTTGATATATTCTAATAATAGACATGCTTTTTAAGGTAACCAGATAATTTTACGATAGACGATAATCGTTTTTGTGGTAATCAACAACAGCACCCGACCATAATAAAGTAATCTACAAACTCACTTCTGTCAAAGAAAGAAGAACAGCTGATATTTTTGACATTAGTGATTATGAAGCAGTGAATATTTCAGAACACATTTTATTCCTTTAAATCACTCTCCGAAATGAACAAAATTTAACCAATCCTAAAGATCCAAGTGGCGGACCATTAAAATCTCAGATTAGTAACGATTCCATAGTGTCTGGTCATCCGAAAATATATCACAGCGGCTGACAGTTGATTCAACGTGGTCATGATCGCCATCCATCGTCACCTTGTCCATTCGTCCACAGACAAGAACCCTTTCTACAGACCTATACGGGGTCTATTCTCTTTAATAAATCTTTAAGAACCTACAAGTTCCATCAGAGACACGAATGAAGTTTAAAAGAAACATGAACAACCGCTGCTGCAATATCATTGATTGAATGTTGAAGAACAGCCAAAGTTTGTAATAGAACTATTATCATTTCCATGGCTTAAAAAGGGGGCTAAATAATCAAGTTAAATTGTGGCTCCCGGGGATGGAGACATTCTATCATCAGATATCAGGAAGTGTTCAGCTACTGATTGGTGTGGACGCTGTGGGTCGGCAGCGTGATTGGATCGAACTCATCCGATAATACTTATGACAGTTCCACCAGATCTTTTGTTTGATATCACGAATGTCGGAGATGCCTTAGATTCGATTTTACCGACATCAAAGATCATGAAAGCTGTTCCATGATCAGAGGTAAAGAAAAAAAGAGTTGTCATAAGGATGCCAAGTATTGGAAGGTATCTCCTTATGATGTACCTTTTTATGAGTGTATTGCCGGTATTTAGGACAAAGTCTACAATTTTAGGTGTCTCATGATAATAATGTCAGTACACCGAAATAAAAATATCAGCTTCTATCTGAATCATATATCATTGTCTTTCAATTTAAAGTTGTAACCTTCCATTGAATCACACTTCAATTACACGTTTGCTTATCTTGCATGATACTCGTAAAGAAGATATAATAATGTGTACAAAATATTTGATAAATTGCTTAATCTTTACACATGGCAACCCTGGCGCCGTGTATTTGCTTCGTATATAGATATTTCGATAGTGACGGGATGATTTTATGCACTGTTTTTCCTTTTTTTAAAAAACTTCGGAGACTTCGATCCCATGAAAATAAAATAAATAATCCATCACAACCACCTTCTCCTCATTCTCCTCCTTCTTCTCCTCCTCTTTATGCTTCCCTTTTATAAAAAGTGATTTTAAAATTTTCAATTTAAGGCGGCTAAGTAAATAAAACGTATCCGTGTCACGTGCAAATCAATTTTTTTGTGCTTCTTAAACTGTTGTCTGTGTGTGTATTTGTTTGTTTATTTGTGTGTTGGGGTGTTTTGTGCGTGTGTGTGTGTGTGCGTGTTTTGAGTGCGTGTGTGTGCCTTGGACCAGCTTCCACTAAACCTTAAAAAAACGGAGCTCTGCAAATATTTTTAATTTCGCTATTAAGTGGTATTTAGCACTGAGGAGGGCGGTCGTAGAAGTCATCCTCTCGACCCTTCTCGAGCGCGTCTCATGTATGTGTTTGTTTAGGATTCTAATGATATGCGTATGTATGTGTGTGTGTGTGTGTTTGTGTGTTTGTGTTTTTTTTTTTAAAAGTCAAAGCTTTTGTTGTGTGTATTTCTAAAAAAAAGATACACATACTTATGCATATATTTATAGTAATGAGTATTTTAAAGGTAGAAAAGAAAAAAGATAATGAAGAAGAAGGGGAAGAAGAAATGAAAAAGAAGAAGAGCCGCATAGAAACTGAGTCCTTTGGCACAAGTTTTGTCCTCGTTCGAACACTTTTTCTCCATTTTTGACCCTCGTCCGTTGGTTCCCTTCGCTTCGGTTGGATGCTCTGCTTATTGGTTCATTTGTGATACCTTCAAATGCACTCGACGTATTTTAGTATATGGTGATTTATAGCGCCTTTGGAAGGCTTTGCTTGTGACAGAACGTGTAATGAGAAGAGATACTTTGGGCCAAGACTTCGAAAGGAAGGAACACAAGTGCAAAGAAGCAGCATCAACAAGACACATCGTGTATTTTATAGACAGAGACTAACTGTAATTCTTTTGCCGGTGTGTCGTGGGAGGAAAGTGAGGGAGAATACGAATGCTTCCAAAGCGGCCGGGACGCAGGCCGCAGGAGCTTAGAGAGGACTTCTCAAGGAAACGCCTCGCAAAAACTACGATTGCTGCAATTTATACGCTTTTCTGCTCTTACTGAAGAAGCTACATTTTTTCAGTTTTTTCCTCTTGTTGTTTATTCGACGATGGTTTAGTGGATGTTGTTGTCACAACGCCATCACCAACAGAACCAGCAACAACTACAACCATCTTCAGAAGCATTCTCTGAACCATTTTCTGAACCATTTTCTGAACCATTTTCTGAACCATTTTCATAAGCAACCTCGGTACTCTGGAGTACTTGAGCGCTAAAGCGACGACATCCTTATGCTTAGATGCTGTGTCGCTCCTTTCAAGGACCTCCACTTGAATGCATCCGAAGTGTTTCCTTCTTTTTTTTCTCCATCATTATTATTATGCTTTTGCTTGTGTTTCTTCCTTTTTGTTTGTGTTTCTGTGTTCTCCACGTTGCTTGCTGTTTGCTTTGTGACAGTGCCAAATAAAAATGGCGTCCGTTTTTCTAGTTTCAGCTGAAAGCAAAAAGATTTCCTTGTATCCTGAGGATGGGTTCAACAGAAGCTTTAGTGTTTCCGAAGCGAATTCTCTCTCATTTGTTTAATTGTACACTCGAAAGTTATCTAAGTGTCTCTGTCTCTCTCTCTGTCCCTCTCCCTTTCTCTCTCTCTCTCTGTCCCTCTTCCATTCAATCTCTTGTACTATAAACGCTTTTATTGTCGCCATATTCGGCTATTTTAATTGTATTTAACTACTGTTGTTGTTATCGCCGTTGTTGTTTAGTTGTTGTTGTTGTTTAATTGTTGTTGTTGTTGTTGTTGTTGCTAATTTGTTGGATTTACTATTTTATTTGCTTTGCTTCGAGATAAGAAAGACCATTAAAACTCTTGGAGCCGCCTCAGCGGGTGTCCAATCGAAATGTTCTGCACGATAATACTGCTTCTTCTTGTTCTCTTCCTCCTCTTCTTCCTCTTCACTTAACTAAGTATTTGATTAAAGCAAAATGGAGAAAAAACAACGATTTTATTATCGTCAAAATGACGCTGTTGAAAGTCAAAAGGATAAACAAACCACTTGGCTTTCTTTTTTTTTTCTTTGGTTTCGTCTAATAAAATGTACTCTTTGTACGCTATCTTAAATAAAATTAATTGTTTCTGAGATTTAATGAGGAATTAAATGTGCTTTCGCTGAATTGTCGACTGAATGACGACGACTCGTTTTAATCTGTCATTCAACATCTTTTGGCCGCTGTTCATTCAATCTGAAGGAGATTCTATTCCGATCCCTGCAATGAAGCCTCGAATAAACCGTGAAACAGAGAAGACGAAGAAATGGAAGCAAAATCAAAAACCATCTGAAATCCTTCAGCATTCAATTCTGATGCTTAAATGATTGAAGAATGGCGAAAACTTAAGAACAAGAAGAAGCATCAGGGGATAACCAACTAAAGGATCAAAGCATCAAGAGATGGAGGTTTATATATGGAATATAATAAGAGCAATAAGAAGAAGAAGAAGAAAAGGAATAATAATAGGAAGAAAAGATGGATTTTATTATCAACACGCGTTTCATATTTTTGAGGTTTTTCCTTTGCTTTGTGCTCGCTGCAATTCATCAAGGCTTCATCGAATCACGTGTCAGTCTGCTTGCCACGCCCCCAACAAACCTCCATCTAATAATAAGCAAACGTATGTATTAAGAAATAACAAGGTGTTGTTGTTGTTTTCACACGCTCTTCTCTCACACACACAGAATAGCAAACAAAAAAAAAAACAAAAGCAAAAACAAAAACAAAGCAGCTGCACAGCATCATTAAAAAGAATGATGAAACGACATACAGCAAAAAAAAAAAAGTAGAGAAACGTTTTATTTGCATTTTAATTTGTTTTGTGACTGCTTCGAAAGATGGATGCTTCTTCTGGTTCTTCCTCTTCTTCAGCTACCTTTTGATTGCTTCTAATTGCAAAAAAAACACATTTTCTTCACATCTCGCATTCGGATTTCATATTTGATTGCGTTATGAGTTGAAGCTGCTGCTGAACTGCAAACCAGATGATGGCATTAAAAAGGCGTTGACACAATTCTTGGTATGGATGAGCAAGGATCAGGGATACGTTTCGCATAATCTTCTCGGTTTGTTATTCAACGCGTTACATTTTCGCATTAATCACAATCGATCAAAATCATTCGTTGTCTACAATAAAACCATCAACGCGCATTCTTTTGCGGCGATGCTGCGACTGCGGCTGCGGCTGCGACTGCGACTGCGGTTCGATTATGTTGATATCGATAACTATGAATGACTGCACCGCCGATGATAGAGACTGTGGTAATGATGTTGATGATGATGTGTTGAATAATTCTCTCTCTCATGTTTATCACATGTTCTGGATTTATGTTGAGAAAACAACCAGAAAAACAATAAAAAACCCTTCAAAACTATTGATGCTTTCGTAATGTGGAAAGAATAACTGAAATTCTCCATCATCCTGTATTTACAGTCGAATGCACAGTGGAACGAATGCACCCAGAAATCATACACAATAATTCTAATCTATAGAACTTGTGTCTGTGATTCTATAAGCTTTGAACATTCGAATTAATAATAGAAACTTGTAAACAGGACAGAAAAATAGAAGTGCTTAAAATTGTATTACTAAAAGTGGCCATATTTCTCCATGAAGGTCTCCATAATGTCTCGAACTCAAAGTCGAATATTAGAAATGCTTTTGAGAGAGAAGAGAAGAGAAAAAGAGAGAGGTGGGGAGTTTCAAAGAGAGAGAGAAGGGGAGAGAAAGACGGGAAGAGAGACAGAGAGGGAGAACAGAAGGAGAATGATATAAGTAAATAATAACAATAAATAATTTTGATAAATACACGATTGTATTCATTAAATTCCTTTCAAAACTGTACTTCAAACTTCCTCATGGATCTCTCTTGATTCTTCATTTCTTCATTGATCGAAGGTGAGCGACTGAAATGAAGTCATTTCATGAAGTCTGTTCCACGGTGCAGAGTTCACACTCTGGCATGGGCATCATCACATCATAACGTATCATAGCACAGCATCACATCACATATCGTAGTCACGGAATTGATGAATGAGTTTTTAAATGTTTTTTAATGCGATGTAACTTTAGCACAACTCGTCACAGCTCTCATTTCACACATATAATCGTATGAGTCTATGTTTTCTTTAAGGTCTATGGGTCTATTGCACATGTGTGTGTGGGTGAGTGTGTACATTCATTCCTGTGATGCATTCATGTATGTAAATCCTTCATGAATGTCCTGCGGTTGCATAGAAAATGTTCTCGTCAAACTAAAATTATGCCAGCCAACACCAACAACACGCACCACCATCAGGATGTGACAATCATACCAACCGCACGAGATGTTCATGCAACCATCAAATCTGTTGTCATTGCAAACATCATTTCGATGTTGGGTTTTTTTTTGCAGTTTTCAGCTTCCTTTAAGAATTATTTTTCTATGTTGTAGAAGAAGAGGACAACAATAAAAAAAAGATTACAAAAGCTTTTGAAAAAGAATATTTGCATTTCTAAGTTTCGGATGAGTGCTTTGAATGATGGGTTGAGTGAGTGAGCGAGTGAGTGAGTGAGTGAGTGAGTGAGTGAGTGATTTTTTTAATGTGACGCAACGACATCATCTACTCATCAACATAAAATATAATTTATGCATCCTTGTGGCACTTTAAAAGCATTTTCTAGGAGGCAACAAAGACGACCGAAAAAAACCCGAAAGAAAAACTTACTCAGGTACTCGGAGTTACCTCCGGAAGGACGGGGGACGGGGGACGGGGGACGGGGGACGGAGGAAGAGACGAGTACAGGGCAGTTCGGAGAGGGGAAGAGGACATCCTGGACCTCACACAGTTGAGTGGGCGAACATGTTGTTGCTTAAAAAGTTTTCGCAAATTAAAAACAATATAGTGAATGTTACAGCAACGGCTAAAGCTAAATATAAAGGCTTTCATATCGTATACGATAAAACTTTTTAATGTCTGTCAAAAAATTTCACATGCAACAAATTCATGCGTTTGTTGAGGTCAGTTTATGCAGTTATATGTTAGTATGTGTGTGTGTGAGTGTATATTTTGTCTTTTTTATGGTGTGTAAAAAAGTCAGCCGCCGCAAAAGTTTTAATTTTATGAATATAATTTAGAAAATGGACATCAACCTTTTCTGGCGTTGAGTTTAATTTGTTGCTTTCATTTGTCGCCATTAAAATTCCATTTGTGACATGGACATGCAGCATCCATCATGCGACATGCAGCATCCATCATTCGACATGCAGCATGCTGCTTTTTTAGACCGGTGTCAAAATTAATTATGTTGATATCTCTTGTGATCTACAAGTTCATCACAACCACTCAAAATGAGTTACTTTGAATGGCTTTGATTTTGTTTCCGATCTGAATCTGATTTTAATTGAGTTTTATTACCTTTTATATTCTTAAATTATGTGTTTATGCCCTTAAATATGATTCTGGTGCCTTTTTAGCTATTTTTAATGTTCTTAGATTAGTTTTTATACAACTTCAATTTAATCTTTATTCCTTTAATATTCATTTTATTCCTTTAAATCTGTTTTTAGTGTGGTTAAAATTGTTAGTTTCATTTAATTAACACTGATTAATACACGACTCAAATCTTTGTTCTTTCTTCGTGTCTTTAAATTCAAGGATGAACTTTTTAAATGTCATATTTTATTTTTAATGAAACGTTTATTTATTCGTAACTTTGATTTGTTTTCGTTTTTGTTCCATTCTTGTCATCATTTGATTGTCCTTCGTTTGTCCTTAGTTCGGCATTCGTTAAGCTTGTCAACCGAGCGGCAAAAGCATATTTTTGCTTGTTTTCTTTCCCTTCGCTTCGTCCTTCTGTTTCCATTCTGCAAGTGAGTGAGAGCTCCCACTAGAAGCACCACCATAAGGACCAAAAACCATCCTCAGACCATCCTCAAACCATCACCCATCAACCATCAACTTCATGCACTCCATCGCCTTCCCTCAGCCCAGCCACTAACCACTAACCACTAACCACTAACCACTGAAAAAGCCGCAATTATTGTATAAATTAACGTCACAAACAAATGTTGCAAACGCGCCCAATGAAGTGGAATGATGATGTTGTTGTTGTTGTTGTTGCTGCTTCCCTAACTCGCTATTTAGTCACTGGCTCGTCTCTGATTCCATTCTAGTCTTGTGGTAGATATCCATGGCATGTCCTTTAATAACTTGTAAAATTTAATGCAGCGAATTTATTTCACTGACTTTTTCGCTCTCTGCGGCAAGTGATTTTGTGATTTAGTGATTTAGTGGCAGTTTGTTCAAGTTGTTCTCTGCTTCTTCTTCTTCTTCTTCTCCTGCTTCTTCTTCGTTTCGTGCTCCTTTAGTGGTTGCTAATGTCCTCGCATTAGTAAAGTTGCCGTTATTGTTGTTGTTGCTATTTATATGTTGTGGCAACTAAAAACTTTGCGTCTCGCTTGATTTAACTCATGAGCACAGAGTTCACTTAATTTTAAGTGTTGATTTATTGTGTTTAGAAGAGCTCCCTAAGGTTCGGGTTACTTTTTGGGACCAAATATACTCGAATTGGAACTCAACGTGGAGCTCGATGTGGAACTCGAAGTGGAACTCGAAGTGGAACTCGAAGTGGAACTCGTAGTGGAACTCGATGTGGAACTCGATGTGGAACTCGATGTGGAACTCGAAGTGGAACTCGAAGTGGAACTCAACGTGTATCTCGATCTCAAGAGCGAATATAAACTTAAATTTTATCATGAACTCGAAGTCGAATTTAATAATGATTTTAAATATGTTTTTATATTAGTTTATAAATCAAATTAATTACCAATTGAACCTGATTTAAGAACCACACCGAACCATGACGAAATCACACCCAAAACTAAGCCCAAAACTGAAGCTGAGGGACACAAATTAAAGCGCCCTTTAAATGAACTTCAAACAATACACAACAACAACAACACACACAATATGTGTCTATAACATGTGTTACTTGAATTGTCACTTTAATTGTGGTCCATTTCAAAAATAATTAGGATCATTTTAAATCAATTTTCAGATCTCTGATACATATAATGGAATAAAATTAAATAATCGAGTCGACATCCGATAGCAATTTTAGAGGCTCTCAATTCGTGGGTGTTTATAGTGCAACACGCGTCGGTTGGTTACACGTTCGCACCCATTCCAGGGACTATAATAACAACAACAACAACAACAACATCACCATTATTATTAGTAGCAACAACTAGAACAACAATGAAGATCTCGTTGTTGTTGTTGTTGTGCTTTTATGGGTCATTTTGATGTGTCTCGTTTATCGATTGAAATGCAAGCAATAATTTTGTTGTTGTTATTGTTTTCATAGTTGCTGTTGTTGTATTTTTAGGTGTAGTTGTAGCTGTATTTATTATTCATCCAAGCGGAAAAACGAGACCTCTTTCAGTTTCACTGCGAACACATTTCAAGGTGCTGAAAATATTCGAAATTTTCACCTAATAAAATGGAACAATGGAGCAACAACAACAACAACACAACCAGATCACTTACCCTGACATGTTCACCGTGGCATATCCTGTAAATTACCCAACTAATCGTTGGTATCGTTTTCGTTCGATGTGGTTTATATAGTGTACACTGTACAGTAGCTGTTGTTGTTGCTATTACTGTTGCTTTTCTTGGTCTTGCTATTGTTCACATAATTGATTGTATCTCTCGTTCCGTCCACTCTGTCCGGTGTCATCGCATTCATCAATACATCGGTCAAAAACACACCCCCGAAAAGACGTTCGTGCATCTGCACATCGACACCCACAATTTTGTCAGTCAGTCGACCCGGTCAACTCTGCCCCGTCTCTCTCCCTCCCGCACAACCATTTATTAACCCTGTTCGAGGCTTAAATTTTATTTTAGGCTCACTTTTCTGCTTGCTGCTTCAACAGATGCGTCGTCGTCGGTGTCTGTCGTCTGTCGTCGTCCGTCGTCGGTCATCCATTCAATCATTTAGTGTCAATTTAGAAAATTTTATTTTATTAGCGACCAACCGAAGGGTGACCAACCGAGAAGAAGAAGAACACATGGGGGAAGAAGAAGAGAGGGTCCCTTTAATTTTCAACACACACCCACCCACACACACATGCTTTAGTCCCTCATTAAAATAATTAGCTTGCTTGTTTTCTTCAATGAATTTTATAACAAATTAATTGAAATCGCTTTCTGCGGTTTTCAAGCGCAGTGATTTGTTAGAATCATTTGAGTCCCCGTCTATTTTCGTCCCTCCCCTACTCTCCCCTCCTTTACGCTTTACGGCTTTTCTGGCCGAAACCGTTTCTCTTTCAAGCAAATTAATTTAATTGACTGATGAAAGATTTGATTTTATTTTTATTGTTATTGTTTTCGGTTGAATTTTCGAAATGTTTTTGAAAAACGTTGAGGATTATTTTTGTTGTTATCGGTGGCTAATTAAATCATATTGTTTTTGCATTGAAATCTTAAGTGAAAGTCTGTGAGGATCCATTGATTTCAAGCAGAATTTGATATCCTCTGTTTATGCAGGAGAAAGGAAACTTTTGTAGAAACACATGAGCAGCTCCATTGGGTTTTTTAGTAGATTTCGTAGTAATGTTTTTTCTAAGTAATGCTTTTTTGGAAGAATGTTTTACAGAAACTGCTAGTGTAACAGTCGATTGCTGTCTACAGTCGATTTCAGTCTACACTCGATTACTAGTCTAAAGTAAATCGAATCTAATCAAAGATCCTTGTAGAAGATTGAAACTTCTCTCAACTTCGTTTCACTGCTCCTGCTTCCTCCATGTTTTGAACTACGTACTTCAACAGTACACTCATAATAACCATCATAACAAAAGTCAGTTTAATTTACTTCTTTCAAAGGTTTGGTTTGTTGGTATAATCAAAAGAATATTTAATTCGAATAGACGAGTTTCAAAAGGATGTACATGGAGATGCAGATACGATGCCCACGTACCGCGATACGGTTATAATCTTCTTTTAATTTTAAAATAAATTTATTACGTGACCTCGTGATTCTCACACCATCGATTTAATCAAGAAGGCTACCAAGTTTTTAAGTTTATTTCGAGTTGAATCCACTCTCTAGCAGCTCTATAGCCCGATCCTTCTTAATATCTCCCTCTCTCTTAATATCCCTCTCTCTCTCTCTCTCTGTCTCTCTCTCTGTCTTACCTGCAGTCATGACGAGCTCATATATTATATTATGCATGTCTGAGTTCTGATTGACAAATTAACTAGGATCGAAAAATCAACGTAAACCCACGAGGACTGGGGTACTTATCCTGGGTACCATGCAATCAGAACAATGATGGCGGTGGTGATGATGATGAATTCAACGTGGTTCATAAAAGCTACCCTACTGAAATTAATTAAAAAGGAGAAGAAAAAAAAACCGAGAAAAAGGAAAATAAATCACATCAGAAAATAGAGAGAACGAATGAAGAAGAGAAACCGAGAAAAACGGGGTGTGTGAGAAAGGGAAGCTTGGTTTTTTTTAACCCTTCTGGTGTGCCGTACAAATTATTTACAACATTCAAAATCAGTACGGCTCCAAACTTCATTTTGAGCACATTTTCCGAAGCGTAACCAAATTAAATTCATTCACTTGCTGTTGAACTCTTTTATTTCCCCTTTCCTGCTTTCATTTCCTCCTTCCACGCATTTACTCCCTGTGCTACCCTTTCCTCCCACCCCCCCCACCTCCACCCCTCTCCATCAACTCTTTTCTCTTCAACCACTTGTTTTGGGGGATCTCTTGAGAGCTTTTACCTTACTTACCTCAATCATTAGGATTCGTTCAGTGTTGTTTTGTTGGTGTTGTTGTTGTTGTTGTAGTTGTTGTTGATGTAGTTGTAGTTGTTGTTGTTGTTGTTGTTGTTGTTGTTGTTGTAATTGTTGTTGCTGTAGTTGCGTTGCTCTGGTTATGTGAACAATAAATGTTCGTTAACGCAACCATTCATTGAACGGTGAGCGTGATAAACGATGTGTTGATAATTTTTGTGGTTTATGCTGTCAACGTTGTTGTTGTTGTTGTTGTTGGTGCCGCTACTGTTGTATTTATTTATTTATTTTTTTTTTCATATTTGCTGTCAACCCTTGAGTTGTAATCGTAGTCTCGTGTTCTTCTTCTTCTTCTCTATCTACTCTACTTTCCCCGAATTGAGGATGTTTATTTTTTCGAAAGGGTTCGATGCGAAGGCGAAGTTTTAATATGCAGATTTTTGTTTTTTTTTTGGAAATCGTACCGCTTGTTGGTGAGAAACAACAACAACAACAACAACAATAATGCCACCATGATTGCTATCTAAACGGTTGAATGATTATCCTTGTAGACTTTAAAAAACAAGCTCAGCCGGGCTCAGCTCAGCTCAGCTCAGTTCTACTCAATTCAGTTCAGTACGATTCCGTTCACTTTGCTTCGGTTCCGTTCGGTTCGGCTCGGTTCGGCTCGGTTGGTTTCACTTCAACACAACTCGACGTTTGAATTCACTCTGGTCGACCCGCTTTGAAGAGATATAATGTGACATACCTCGTGAGCCTCAGAATCCTCGATCAAAAGGATTCCTTCATGTTGTTGCAGTTGTCGTTGCTGGAATTCAGTGAACGATGCCACTGATTGCGATAAATATTTTTATTGAAAGGCGACAAACCGTGAAATGATATGTCAATCCCAAAAGTGCACTTTTAAGACACGAACATTTCAATTGGTTTCGAGTTGATGTTGAGGTCGGTGGTGTTGTCATTGTTGTTGTTGCTCTTGTTGTTGTTGTTGTTAAGGATGTGTGGTCTCATGATTGCGGTGGCAGTGATGATGACAGTGATTATGCAAATGATGTCACTGATGGGCCTGTCAAAAGATGGGCCACGAGTGCAAATGAATGCTGGGAGAGTGAGTGGATGAAAGAGTGCGGGTGAGGAAAGAGGAGTGTGGAGAAGGTGAGGATGGAGTGGGGAGGAAGTTGTTTAAGTTTGAAGGTGGTTCTTTAAGCGAGTTTTTGGGTGGTTGGATGGAGTGATGGAGTGTTTAAGTACTGCCTACTCTCTTCCCCTTTCATTTGGACGCTGACAAGGTCCATATTAAGGCGCTTAAGATTTTAAGAAATACATTTTGATTTCAACATCAACCGACCACCCAACCAACCGACCAACGAACCAACCACCCGCCAGTTCTAAGCTTCTGGAAGGGCGGAAAAGTTGCGGAATGCATTTTCGAAAATATCCAATTTATATGCAAAACTCAACGCAACTGCAGCATATTTCACTCGAGCTTAACGCAAATAATTCCGAATTAAAAAGTTTTGCTTCTAAAATTATGATCACTCTGCCCGGAGACCCACTCAACCGTGTGCACCATCCGATGTTCAGCATCTAAACTCGCCCTCTGAGTGGCATCTCAGCATCTGCTCGAGGTACTCGCTGCAGGTAGCAGTGTGTTTTTTTTTACAACTCTGTTTGTCATCCCCTCCACCGACCACGCCTTTTTGTAAAAAGTAAAGAGGCTGCTTTGTAAAAAGTTTAATTAACACCTCCTCATTAGAAGCTGCTGCTTCTTCGTCTTCTTCTCGTAGGCGAAGAAAGTCCACGTCAGATTCTTCCAGCGCCCACTCCACTTCAACTTCGATTGCAGTCCCATTTGCAGCCCCATTTTCAGCCCCAACCTCAGCTTGAGTCTCACTCTGAGTTTCTTAGAGAAGTGCTACGGCTTTAATAATATTTAATTAAAATGTTTAACTATGTTTAGCGGCATATTTTAAGTCGCACTCGTGGACGGGCATCATTAAGATGGACATTAAAATTCATTTCATCTTCTCACTTATTATGCGCAGTGCAAAAGTTTTCCTTTGTCCTGGAATCTCTTTGATCTCAACGGTGTCGACGACATCCATTTCGACATATAATGCAAAGTTTGCAATATAATGCATTATCAATTATAAATGCAAGACGAGAGCCAAGAAAAAACCGACAAAAATTGGAGAGAATTCTTCAGAACCATTTTAGAACCACTTTAGTTTCTGTGGAAACTTGAACATTTTAATTTTCCTCACTTAAAGTTAAAGTTCACTTATGTTGATGAGATTTATTAAGATTTTCAGCTTCCTTGATGCGGTCATGCTTACATTAGATTTGGACTCATTTCCTTCGGATTTGGATTGGATCCGGAAGATCTCAAGTTAAGTATTCCCTAAGAAGCTTCCATAAAGATTTCAACTTCTTTCTTAAAATCACTCTTTAAGGTTTTCTGTGTCCTTAAGTTTCTTTGTGCTTTTCTGTATAAGTGACGAAAGATTCTTTTATGAAATTGGGTTATACTCATACCTTAAGACCCTTCCTTAAGATTCTCCTCTAAGATTCTTCCTTAAGATTCTTCCCTAAGATTCTTCCCTAAGATTCTTTCTTAAGATTCTTCTCTAAGATTCTTCCTTAAGATTCTTCCTTAAGATTCTTCCTTAAGATTCTTCCCTAAGATTCTTCCCTAAGAATCTTCCTTAAGATTCTTCCTTAAGATTTTTCCTCAATATTCTTCCCTAAAATATAAATTCATTCATATTCATAAAGATTTTATAAGATCAACATAACACTAAATTAAATAACATACAGAATTGAATATTAATAATTCAATATTTAAATTAATAATGAAATTAATAAGTTCAATAATGGTATCAATTTATTAAAGAATCTCTCAGTTTTTCCCATCCAATTAATTCATAAAATTGTTATTGTTTTCATAATAAGATGTCCACGTGACATGATTAAATAATAATTTAATTATTATTGATTCAAAGAAGAGATTCGATTCTTAGATAAATCGAAATACTAAAAAAATAAACAGAAAGAAAATAAAGAAGTAAATCTGAAAAATTTATAAAATGAAAACAAAATTTATATTAAAAAATTCCAATTTATATTCAAAGAGATGCGTTCGAAAAGCATCTCGAGTAAATAAAATTATAAAACAAAAAGGAAAACAGCAAAAAATAATCATATTTATTTGAAATAATGAAAAACAGAAGAGAGAGAAAAACAAACACCGACTGACGACAGAGAAGAGCAGAAAGTGACGAAGTGGTGTGTGGAAAAGTAAAGGAAAAAAGATTTTTCTTTTAATTTTTTTATTTTTTTTTCTAAGGAAGATAAATAAATAAAATAAATATTAAAAACACAAAAAATAAAACCAGCACGAAAGCAATTTCAAGAGACAAATTGAAGTGCATCTGCATTTTTAAAATATAGGAAGAGGAAGACGAAGAAGAAGAAGAAGAAGAAGAAGGAGGAGGAGGAGGAGGAGGAGGAGGAGGAGGAGAAGAAATGAAAGGCAAGAAAAAGGTGAAGGAGAAATAATAAGAAGAAGATATTGAAATAGAAATAGTAGTAGAAGAATGAGAGACCAAGAGAGAGAGGGAGAGAGAGAGAGAGGGAGAGGGAAAGAGAGGGAGAGAGAGAGTTGGAGCATTCGTATGTTGGAGCATTCGTACCGCGAGCTTCTTATTTGGTGGCACCATAAATAAATAGAGTATCAACAACAACAACAACGACAGCCATCCACCATCAACCAGAAGAGTGCAAAGAATGCATTCCGCAAAAAGCACCATCAACGAAGCACCATCAAGAAAATGCAACCCAGCGCAGAGCACAGCTCGTAAATCAGTCAGCTCTTCACTCTGCTGCTCCACAGCGTTGCAAAAATAAAACGAATCAAGAACAAAACTAACGCATTTCAAATGCGAAGCTCGCATTACTTTTGCTTGGTTTTCTGTCTTCATGCGCCAAGTCAAAGGATGTGATTCGCGCCTCGGAAAATAGGAGGAGCCCCACAGAACCTAGAAAAAAAAAAAACGCAAAAAAGAGGTTCTGCGTTGTTCTGTGCGCATGAGATGCACAAAAGGCGGTCGAGAAGGGGAGGGAGCGGGATGAGGAGGAGGTGGTGCGATGAGGGGAGTGTCGGATGGGGGCGGGAAAGGAGGGGAGGCCGGTGTACGCTTGTGTTTGTGTGTACTTCTGTGTATAGTCACTCACTGTGCAAGGACAATAGTTTTACATGCGTATTTGTCTAAGGATACATATAAGGATATCGTTGTTGTTGTTGTCGTTTGGTTGAAGTCGTCGTCTTCTTCCCCCCTTTCTTCTTCTTCTTTCTGTTTCCGTTACTGCTGCCATTTTCCATGCAATCCAATCAAAATTCTGCGATCGCGCATGAAAAATAAAATGATGCACGCAAATAAAATCGAAAGGCAAACTCGAAAGGAGCAAAGAGAAGAAGAAGATGAAGGAAAACTGAAATTTCTCAGATATTTTTTCGATTGTAAACCTGTAATAATAGTTAAAAGTGAGCAATTTTTATCCAGGAAATAATTTAATTAATAATTTTCTTCACAATGGCGATTATTTCTCATTTAATAATAATTTTCGGACTACCATCACTAAAGGTCCGGAGTTCATCCTTTAATGCTAACAAGAGTCTCGATGCTGCTTTTGCTGAGTTGTTGTTGTTGTTTTCTTTTTCGTTTGTTTTCATTTCGACAGGAGAAAAAAGGAAAATAAAAGTTTAATTTTATTTCTTCTTATATTTTTTGGGTCCTTCTTTTGTTGGTCCTCCAGTTTTTCGCCGAACTTTTTCATTCCTTTTCACGTCGGTTTGTTTGTTTGTTTTTTTGGTCCATTTCTGAGGCAAAAAAGGCGTTTTTATAAAGCATGTAAAATGAAAAAAGGCGGAGCAAAAGGAAAAGCTTCTTTTATTGCTGGGTTAGCATCTAATATATTAGCTAGCTGTATATACTCTATAAGTATAAATGTGTGTATGTGAGAGTTGGATTGGGCGCCGATTGTGTGAGTATTTATGTGCATGTCTGGGTGTTGTTGCGTGTGTGTGTTGGACAGAGAGAGAAGAAGACCAAAAGCACTAAAAATTAATCCTGAATTCGACTTCAATCATTCGTTTCTTATGAAAAACTTTAAACTCAAAATTCAACTAAACTTTATACTAAATTTTATACTAAACACTGCCACATGTTTATTTCTCAAATATTAAAACACCTGTTTTCCTGATTAAAAGGACATTAATGAAGGACATAAAAATCTAGAATAAAAATTATGCTAAATACTAAAAATTAAAAATAGCAAAATTAAAATAGCTTCCACAAATTCTAAAACTAAAGAAAGAAAGGATATTTTAATGATTTTAGAGGGGAGCAGGGAATGCAAGAGTGGTGGGGGGAGGGATTTCGTTTTAAATTTCGGGATTTCGTGCTATTTGCCAACATCCATTTAGATAGCAACAAGTCATCATCCACAAGTAACTCATTTAGCAACATCTCGATGCTTACCAACATCTCGATGCATCACCTGCTGTGCGAGAACCAACAGCGTGATTCTCTCAGCAGCAAAGGAAGCAGCATCAATAACAGCAACAACAACAACAGCAGCCACAGCAGCCGCTTTAAAGCAACCACCACGATCAGCAACCACAGCCACGTAGTCGCTTTTTTTGGTGTGATCGTAGCGCCGCACTCGCCTCAAACGAACCTCACTTCGCCTTGCCTCATCTCGCCTAACCGTAGTCCACCTCACCTCATCTCACCCCTCCTCAAGTCACCTCATCACACCACACCTCACCTCACTTCACCGTACATCAGCTCAAATACGGATCGCGAACCACCGAACAGCAGCTACTACTCTATGATACCGCTTTTTTTTCTCTGCTAACGATACGCTTTTTTTTTCTGAAGCAGAAGCCTGGTTTTTTTTTTTCTTCTGCGCAATTAATATTTCAAATGCATAGCGTAGACATGTTGTTCGCCATGCATCAGCAACAGACAACAAGCAACAGCAACAGACAACAGCGAGATCTGTTGGAATGCATTACCAACTCTTGTTGCTGCTCTAAGCTGTTGCTTTTGTTGCTTCTATTGTTACTGATCTTGCGTTTCATGTTGTTGTTGTTGTTGTTATTTGTTCATCGGTCATGTCCGCAGATCGCATTTCATGTAATTACATTGTTTTCATTGATTTCCTAATGAATTCGTCGCGAATTCGTCGTATTCGCTGTGAGAGATGTTTTGTTGTTGTTATTGTAATAGTTGTTGCTGTTGTTTAACCAATTGTAACATTCAGAACTTCTGTAACATTGCTAAATGTCTCTGCATCCATTGTAATTTTACAGATTTTAAAACTTGTCTATTTTAAAGATAATTTTTTAGTGATACTTATTAAGAAATCCTTTAAAAAGTCCTCGGAACCCATTCTTAATTTTAATTCCCGACAGTAAAATCAAATTTGTGATGTCCTGTGCACTAGTCCATGCCCCGATTTATATGGGTACATGCTGAACCATCTCCATGATTTTCTATCCCATCCTCATTTATGCCATCCCGTCCTAAATCCCCAGCCCATCCTCTCCTAAACTGTTTTTTTCTGTTCGGTCATGTAGCGGCTCTACACCCTACCATGTTCTGTCTTCACTTGTAAGTCTTGCCCACCTTCTGCTCGTCACTTTCCAGCACAACCCATCCTGACCCATCATACTCTCGTCCTGCCCTGACCCAGTCCTATCGCCCAACCTATTCAGCCGTAACCCGACCCTACCTAATCCACTTTGTACCGTCCTCACCCATCCCCCTAGACCCATTCCACAAGACCCAGCCCCCTAGACCTATTCTGCCCTGATCCATCTTGCTCTGACCCACCACGCTCGCCGTCTTGAATACTTTATTCTACCTCCGCATGTCCTGTCCCGTCTTCGCCACGTCTTCCTATCCTATCTTCCTATCCCCGTCTTCTCCTCTCCTAATCCGTTATATGCTCGGTCACCTTGGTTCGTCATGCTCCGTCGTGTCTGCCCCGTTCCGATTCTATCCGGTACCACTCTGTTCCGAAACCGAAACCTAGATCGTTTCTGGACACTTTGTTCCAGAAATACTCGAATGCAGTTCAGTCGTTTCAGCGGTAATTTATAACCCTTTAATGAAACTCTAAAGACACAAAGCAACAACAACAATCGTCGTACATCGGAAGTGGTACCCTATTTTAATTCTAGTTTTGATGTTGTTAAAGTCAAATTAAGAGAGAAACTTATTTGAAACTTATGCGCTCTCCGACAAAATGCGAGCAATTAAAATGTCTCCCCGGTTCGCGAAGCGATAACTTTGTAAAGTGAGTGACCGAACGGTTGGTCGGTTGGTCGGTTGGTCGGTCGGCGGTCGTCGGTCGGCGGTCGGTTGTTGTTGTTGGTGGTGTTGCTGTTATGTAGATCGTCGCTAGCGATACATACATTTGCATACATTAACCCACTGTGGCCGGTGATGGTGCTCCGTATTCGATGTGGTACCGCGTTCCGCTGCGTTTGCAATTAAGTTTACCTAAAGCGAAACCGTAAAATTCTCGCTGAGCCGAGTGAAGGTTTTATTAAATTTTTATTGTTATTAGCAGCGATTGGACGAGGGTCGGTCCAAAGAGCTTCCAGAACAAGACACAAAGAAAGAGAAAGATAAAGAGCAAGACGGAGAGACACAGACAGACAGACAGTTAACTCGAAGCCTCTCAGAGGCATTCTGTGGGAATCCGTTGGCAGCTAAATTAAGCGATTTGAAAACGCATTCGTTGGCAGTTTTATTAAAATTTCTCACGCGTATTTAGAGCAAGAACAAGCAGCAGCAGTTCGGGTGTCGTATGCAAACCCTTCCGTTGTTGGCCGCTTGTCCACTTAGCGGAGGTTGAACGCATTTCAGTTTTTACGCTCTTGAAATTTTAATTCACTCCAACAAATTTTGTGCGATAAAAACAAAAAAGAAGCCTATAAAATTTGCCACAAATTGAAGAAGATAGGCTGCTTTAACCCTTTCGCGCTGCTCCTCTCCTCTCGCCGCCCTCCCCGCCGCCGTCCTCAAGGTGCAATAAAAGAAACCTTCTTTTTTCGGTTTTCTTTCGTTTTTTTTATTATTTATTTTTGTAGATAAACAAATTAACTCTTCTTTAGTTAAACTTCTAAATCGTGTGGCTCATTTATCACTCACTCAATCCAACAAAACAAGTGTTGCGGCGGCAGCGACGGCGACGGCGGCAGCGACGGCGGCATGCTTCACCTGGCAGCTTTGGCAGCTGAAGAGGTGGAATGTTTCTTGTTATTTGAAGACGCTTTGTGAGCTACTTCAGGTTCAATAAAAACAACAAAAACAACAAAAACAACAAAAACAACAACATGAAAAAGAATGATAGGTTTCTTGGGCCACATTTGAATGGCTTCAATTGCTTGAGGATTCCTCTTTATAGATTGTTTCTGTTGCTTCTCATCCTCATTAAGCATTCAAGGCGAGCGATCGATGAATGAAATTTATGACTGAGTTTATATTTTGGCTTTTCTGATCTATTCACAAATTGTTTTCAATTGTTTTCAGTCGTCAACAGACACCACTTCGTGTTGCTGCTGCTGCTGTTGTTGCCATTGTTGCTGTTGTTACTGTGGTTGCCCCAAACGTGACGGCAGGCGCAAGAAACCATAAAAAACCAGACGAAAAACTAGCAGAAAGTTCAAAAAAATGTGATTTCAGCACATTTAAGAATTTTAAAGACTATTTTCGATGAATAGACGAACGATTAAAGTACGAGTTAAAAGCTAACTTTATACCGAGAAAAAAAAAAGAACAAATGGTAACTTCTTCACTCGTGACACTCTTGTCTTTTATTCCATTCTACTCAAATCTATTCTATTCGATTCTATTCTATTCGCTTCTTTTCTCTTTTCGATTCTTTTATATTCGCTTCTTTTCTATTTGATTCTCGCATTTATTCTCTTTTATTTTGTTCTATTATTAAAAATTCGAACCAAATAAAAGAATTAAAAGAACATTTGTTCGAATTTATAGAATGTTAAGAGTATTAAGAGAACAACAACACGTTGCTTAAGTTAAGAATGAGTTATTTTAATCTTATGTTTTATTGGTGATTATTATTATGATAGTAAGTCTTATTTTAGAAGCATTTTTATTTTAACTGTACTAAAATTGAAAAAAGTCTTTCATTTCAATTAATTTTATAGAATAAATCATAAGTTTAGATGATACAATATCTTGACTTCTTTACTGACATTAAGTTTCATTTAATCCGATTTTTTAAGATTTAATCGGATTTTGAGAAGAGATTTTGTCTTTTTTTACCGTTATAGAATAAGTGTTTACAACTTTAATTGTTTTTATAATTTGTTTTCTAATCTAAGCTGCTCTGGATTCATTTTTAATTAAACTGAAAAACTAAAAAGAAGCAAATTCCATGGAAAAAACCATGGAAAAGAAAAAACAATGAAAATCAAAATAAAAGTAAAGTTTAATTGAACTTCTGTCTTCTTCTTATTCATCATCAGCTTCCTTTCTGGTTCTGATTTATTTAAAAAAAAATACTTAATTAAAGACAATTCAAGCATCGAGCAAGCAACAAAAAAAAAAACACCGAAACACAGAAAGATATCAAAGGATATCACGAATGACGGAAAGTTTGTTCAACGAATGCTTTTTCAATTAAAACTCTGCGCAAAGTCCACAGAATGAAGACGACGAAAAACAAAGCACAAGGAAAACGTAAAGCAACAACAGGAAAAGAGACGAAGGACAACAAAAACAACTGAAATTAAAGATGCTGCATCACGGTTATAAGTAAATAATTTTGTTTGCTGGTGATAAAATGAAAAAAACGAATAAAAGGAGGACGAAGAAGAAGAAACAGAGCAACAAGAAAAGGATGAAGAGGGAGAAGAAGAAGCAATATGAACGCCATATTGAAAAGTTTGTAAAACTTAACGGACGCCATCATAAGTTTTGAACGTTGGACGGCGCTCTTCCTTTATTTATGCTTCTCCGCCTCCTCCTCCGCCTCCTCTTCCGCCTCCTCCCCCGCCTCCTCCTCGTCTTCTTCTTGCTTATCATGTTCGTCTTGCTCTTGTTTTTCTTCTCCTTTCTGTGCTCCTCTCCTCTTCTCTTTATTTCTCATTCCATTCATTTGCATTTGAATTTTTTGCTTGTTTTCGTTGTGATATTTTTTCTTGTTTCTAGTGGATTCTGCGTGGGCGTTGGGAGGAGGGAGGATGAGGGAGGGTGGGGTTATAATTTTTTTTTGTTTGTTTGCTTTATTTTTGGACGACTTTTGAGGACAATTTTTAATTCGTTTATTATTTATTCCAAACGAAACGAAACGAAATGAAATCCTGACGTTTTGCTTTTTATTTTGTTACTTTTGTTGTTGTTGTCTGTGTTGTTGTTGTTGCTGAAGATCCTTTTATGTTATTATTTTTATTTCTGCATCGCCGAAGACGCACTCCTAAATTTTCATTCTGTTTGCGAGGATTTGCATAATGAACGTTCAACTAACGAAGGCCGGCCAGTCGAGTCGCGTGGGCGGATGGGGCGGATGGGGCGGGTCGCCGGGTCGTCGGTGTCCCAGTCTGGCGGCAGCAACGTCCATCTTCACAGCATCCATCCGACGTTCGACGTTGATTCTTAAAAGATTCTGACTTTTTCAAGCGTTCACTGAATCGTATGAATTTGATTCTAATTATTTTTCTAATATAAATTTTTAATGAAAATTGTCAAAGACGAAGACGCAGCATAATGAAAGAGACAGAGAGACAGAAAGAGAGAGAGAGAGAGCGAGAGAGAGCCATGAGATAATGAGAGTCATCATCTTCTCGGGTCTTCTTATTGATCTCTTCTCCTCGGTAACCTCTTAACCTCCGATTTTGTTAATCTCCCTCTTCTTCTGGTCTTCCTCTTCCTCTTCTTCTTCATTTTCTGTGAACCGCCTCGTTATTCAACACATCCGTCCCTTGCATGAGCGCATCACGTCCATTGAACATACCGACCCGTCCGTGACCTCCACCCCCTTCTTCCCTTCTCTCCACTCCTTTTCGCCCTCCTCTAAAATGCTGTACTCTTATCTTATCTTCAATCGAATGCCAGTTTTCAATGCATTTTTTGTTTTAATGGTTGAAAATTCATCATTTTTGACCGAATGCCATGTCCATCTCTTTCTCTCTCTCTTCTTTCTGTTGTTGTGACTTGATGCATCACTGCTTACGTCGCATTGCGTCGCATTGCGTCGCATGCGTCACAATCACCAATCGTCGATCCGCTCCGCTCGGGACGCTGCTGCTGCTGCGGCTGGTTGCATTCATTCAGAGTCCAGTTCGAGTCTTTTTTAATGGTTTCCTGATTTGTTTTGTCCAACCGACCAACGCACAGCGCCACCTTCGCTGACGTCACTCATCGAAGCGGAAACAACAGAAAACAAAATGGAATGAAAATTAATTGCAAAAAATTGTCGTTTGCTGAAAAAAGAAACTGAAAAACTAAACTAAATCACAAACTAAACCACCAGAAGAGAAGAGAAGAGAAGAGAAGAGAAGAGAAGAGAAGAGAAGAGAAGAGAAGAGAAGAGAAGAGAAGAGAAGAGAAGAGAAGAGAAGAGAAGAGAAGAGAAGAGAAGAGAAGAGAAGAGAAGAGAAGAGAAGAGAAGAGAAGAGAAGAGAAGAGAAGAGAGAGAAGAGAAGAGAAAGAGAAGAGAAGAGAAGAGAAGAGAAGAGAAGAGAAGAGAAGAGAAGAGAAAGAGAAGAGAAGAGAAGAGAAGAGAAGAGAAGAGAAGAGAAGAGAAGAGAGAGAAGAGAAGAGAAGAGAAGAGAAGAGAAGAGAAGAGAAAAAGAGAAGAGAAGAGAAGAGAAGAGAAGAGAAGAGAAGAGAAGAGAAGAGAGAGAAGAGAAGAGAAGAGAAGAGAAGAGAAGAGAAGAGAAGAGAAGAGAAGAGAAGAGAAGAGAAGAGAAGAGAAGAGAAGAGAAGAGAAGAGAAGAGAAGAGAAGAGAAGAGAAGAGAAGAGAAGAGAAGAGAAGAGAAGAGAAGAGAAGAGAAGAGAAGAGAAGAGAAGAGAAGAGAAGAGAAGAGAAGAGAAGAGAAGAGAAGAGAAGAGAAGAGAAGAGAAGAAGGGTTTACACTATTTTATCCATATTAGTTACAAACTTGAAGTAAAACGAGCACCGAAGAAATGCCCATGAGTTCCATTTTAAGTGTTCACCGTGGCTTGGTTCCGTTTGCTTCGGTTTATCTGAGTTCCGTTGTGGGCAAACAAATCTAATCTAAGAAATACGAGTATTTGAAGCACTAACCGACGACTGAACGGACATCCTTTGTCGTTCATACTACTTAATGGAGCCTCCATCAACAGCCACAACAAATCTCGGGCTTGTGGACGGAGCTGAGAAGGCAGAAGGACCTGAGGAATGTCCTTTAGAGAGAACGAGTTCAAGACATGCGATTCCGATGCAAGGGCAATAAATTCCACAACGATGTCGTTTGTTTATTGGTTTAACACTGATGTCTTTTTTGTGAGCGACGGACCGATCAACCGACCGAACGAACGAAAGGCCAAATGAACGAGCGTCCCGAAAGGACACGCGATGCAAGGATGTACGAGGACGTTGATTTCCTTGGAAGAATTGCAGAAGCAAAGATTTGCAAGGATATGGAATGAGGATATAGAGGCAGGAGCAGGGGGAGTGGAGGGGAGTGGAAGAGCGGAAGCGTACAGGCAAAAAAGATTTACGTATCCTGTGGAAAATCATTTGGAACTCTGCACGAAGACAGGACTTGTTGCATGGACTCTGTGTCATGTCCTCTTTATTGTTGCTTTTATAGTGTTTTTGTTGTTGTTGTTGTTGTTGTTGTTGCATGAAATGTGTTGACAGCATTCAAATGCCATCAAATGACTGTTGTAATGGCATTGATGACATTTGTACTGACTTCCTTTGAAAAGAGTTTGAAAGCGAAGAAGCACGCGAAGTCATCAGCAGAGCGTGAGCCAAGCAGGAGGAGAAACCAGAAGAGAGAGGAGAGGCTTTGAAAACAAACCGTTAACAAATTAAAAGTGCCAGCTAACAGAATTTACAGTCACTTTACCTAACGTTCTCACTCTCTCTCTCTCTCTCTCTTTCTCTCCCTGTTTCTCTCTCATTTACATTCAGAAACACTTCCTTGATATTCTTTTACTTAAGGCTAATTTTCCGGCCACAACAACAACCACAACAACAGCAACAACAACAACATCGTCTTCATGACGCTGTAAATATAGTAATAATGTTTATGGATGAGAGGGTTCACTGAGAGGGTGTGTGGAAGGGGGTGGTTTGGTGAAGAAGCTCCATTTAATTTGCATGCATTAGCAATATTTTGCGGTAACCCTGCCGCCAGACAGCCAACCAGTCAAACGGTAGTAAATGCGAAATATTTATTTAAGAATATTTTTGAATAACTCATGCTCATGCTCCGGCTCCGGATCTGGCTCAGGATATCGCATTGTCTCCACAGGATATCCACAAGGATATCCTCCATGTATTGGCAATGACTCAGATGATGATGATTATGATGATGATGATGCTGATGAAACCTTTTTATTAAATTGCAAGTTCTTATTATTGCGGCTGTTGTTGTTGTTGTTGTGCTTGTTATTACTGTAATCGTTTTTGCTGTTGTTGTTGTTGCTGCTTCTTTTATTATTATTATTATTATTTGGTATTTCAGCTGCTTTGAAAGGTGCAAAAACAAATCATGAGACCGCAAATTTATTGCAATTTCTGTGTTGTTGTTCTTTTGTCTTGCACAAGATTAGAAAATCCTTAAAAGAAAATGGAAGCAGAAGAAGCGACCAAGGAGAAGGAGAGGGATCAGCGGCTGGAGAAGAAGCAACAGCAGACGTTTTCAGTTGTTCATCCCATCCCTCTCATTTCTCCCCTCATTCGCATTTCTTCTCTCCTGTCCTACTTTCAGCAGCGTATGTTTCCAAAAAAAAAAAAACTGGCAAGAAAAAAATGAAAAAACTTAAGTAAACATTAATTTACATAACTTCCTCTATGCACACACACTTACGCACACACTCAAACACACACTCATACCCACACATACGCTTCTACTTCGTGACGACGAGAGACTAACTCATTTGATGCACTCGTTGTTATTATTTTAAAAGAGGAAAAAATAAAAAAAAAAGATGCTCAGAAGCATGTCTGTGGTGCTGCGTCTCCTTGAGATGGTGTATGGCTGTGAAAGTGTGTTTGTGTGTGTGTGTGTGTTCGATGAATTTGGCCCGCTTAAAAAGAACTCCTACGAGTGCGTCTTAAGACTAACAACCTCCCGCCACCCTCTCTTCATATCCTCCTCCGCTCTCTCTCCCCCTCTCCCCCTCTCGATCTCTACCGCCCTTCAATAGAATAGTGAGGAGAGTGAGGGTACCGGAAGCTGACTGGCGGAAGATGTTTGAGCAGGGGGTGGGGTGGAAGGTGGTCTTCGTAACGGTGGCTCTTCTCCACACCAAACAAGTGCAGAGGTGTATCTCTTCTGCTTCTTCTTATTCTTTCCCACCCTTGCCCTCCTTCTCCTTCTTCTTCTTCTTCTTCTTCTTCTTCTTCTTCTTATTATTATTATTTTTAATATGTACGTATTTTTTTAGATTTTTCTTGTCACCTAAGAAATATTCTATTTTTTACCGTTATTGTTGTTGTTGTTGGTGGTGTTGTTCTTGTTGCGATGATAATGTTTACTTAGTAACTCATCTACAGTTACTAAGTGAGCTACGGTCAGTACTGCAGACACACAGAAAGTTGAAATATGTAATTTCACTTAAAATTAATTATTTTAATTAATATTAAACGAAAAAGTTAGTTGATTTAATTTAGATAATAAAAAAATATATTACATAAAAATGTATATCAAAATGTAATTTATGAAGTCCTAAAATAAATTAAATAGAAAAGGAAAAACTTCATTAAATAAGGAGTTAATTGATAATAAATAAAATTTAAAATTAAAGAAATTAAGAATTAAATAAAATAAGTGTTGTTTATTAATTGTATAAATAAATTAAGAGATTCTGTAAAATATTAAATACTACTCTAAACATTTCTGTAGCTCGGTCGTTTATGCCGACTGTAGCTCCTCTCCTGTTGAAATTAATCAACTCAACAACAGTAACAGTTCATGTTTTTCTTTTTCGCATTATTCTTTGTTGTTGTATTTTTCTTGCTGTATTTTTTTTGCAAAATCTTCTTCGTCCCCTTCACTTCTGAGGGCATCAACCAACTTGGCCACCTTGAAGAGTGTTTGAAGAGCTCAACTAAATTGTTTGTAGAGAAACAAACGCACACATACACACACTCACACACATACAGACACTCTACCACACTCATTGAAACCACACAACATAATGAAAAAAAATAAAATAATGATACAGGAGAAAAAAAACACAATATTCAAGAATAATGATGACATCGCAGCAACCGCCCACCTCCGTCCCCGCCCCGTTCGATGCAAAACAAAAAACAAGGACCACCGAGGACGATTTTATGGACTCTAAACGCCGCTTAAATGTTCAACCGCTGTTTCGCTGGTGGTTTTTTCCTTCTGCGCTGTCAAACATTTAAAACACTCTGCTGAAAGATTGTTTGCGAATTTATTTTTTTTTTGTTTTCATTTTCATTCTTACTTTATTTTGCTTTGCTTGGGTTTGGTTTTTTTTTTTTTTTTTTGCTATAATCATTGTAGCTGCTGTAGTTGTTGTTGTCATTTTCAGCTTCAGAGACACATGGCCCTTGTATTGCCACCATATTGAATAAATTTGAAGCCTAGCAATAAAAATATATCCAAGATTGAGCAGAAAAATGAATTAATTTTTACACCATTCAAAATGAGGAAAAGTTCTCGTTGCGAATATAATGTGATGCTATATAATACGATATAATTATATTGTTTGCCATTTAAATTTGAATATAAAGAGTGCTGTAAGTGATAAATTTTTAACAAAGAGCAGGTGGAGAGGGTGGGGAAGAGTCACAGAGTCAGAAGTCAGAAGACAGAAGAGCGAATAAAATGTAAAATAATCAACATGTTTGAAATAAGAATATGTTGAAGATTAACTAAACTAGAAATTCTACAGGGACAGAGAAATATTTTTATACCATTTCAAAAAGCAACCATTCCACGATGGTAGAAACCCCGAATCCACTTTAACGGCGGTGGGATGAGGGATCACATCACAGGTCCTTATAAACACCAGAGAAAAACATGACTTTAAATATGAGTCCTCCAGGAACTTCAGTAATGCTCGAGATACCAGAGAACCGCACTCGCGATGGTAGAAGTACCGAGAGACCTCAATACGATAGCAGAGATACCGAGAGATACCATCATCAGAATGCTACAAATATCTATTGAATGAGACCTTCAACTGAGCCCTGGTGGGGCTTTTGGCTTCTCCAAAGAGGGATATACGACGATTCGAATAAATAGTGCTTAACAAAAGATACACGCGAACGAATCCCGGAGTCAGAGCTGAACCCAGAGAGGATCTACAGTTCATCCGAATCAGATGTCGAGTAGTAAAGTATATCGACTTTCGACAAATGCTCGATCCAATGTTCGAGTTTCCAGATCGCGATCAACTCTCTGTAAACAATTCTAGAATCTAAAACGTTATCTTCGGAGATTTGATGCTATATTAATGAAGATTATGGACAAAGACTAATCACGAGTTGATATTATTTTATAGAATGCAGCGTATATCTTAGATGTGGTAACGTGTGTCGTAAACAGTGATCATGGGGCACTGAAACTAAACTCAATCTTAGAGGGAAAGCGTCGTAATACAATTTAATAGAGATGAGGAATTCGAATAAATGTGATTGTGTGATTCTTCTAAAGAAGAATAACTTCAAGTTATGAGAAATTAAAATATGTATGTGTATAGTAAAATATACTAATAACAATAACCCTGCAGAAAAAATGCAAACTAGTTCGCAATAATAAGTAGTTCGCCACTAGAGAAAACGTAGTTGTCGCCGAACTAGTGCAAAGGGAATGCAGAAGCTCACCAATTTCATTATCAACGACGACGAAAATCGTTGTAATGTTCCCTTTAAAATTGCGGTATTTTTAAAGCTTCCTCGAAACGAGTTTTGTTTTATTTCATGTGTTCAGTGTTTGCTGCGAAATTGAAGTACAAAGTGGTGCATAATTTTGAAAGCCAACTTCATTCGAACTCATTGGAAAAAAGTAAGTAAAACAACGTGAAAATATTTATAATAATTAATTATAAGAAAAAATATTATATTAATTAGATCAACAAGATGAAATCTGTGTTAAATGCTAATATCTGCATAAATCTAAAATATGTTTTCGACTATGAAATTGCCTTAAATTATAACCTGAATGGAACGCATGGCAAGAAGCGTTTAAAGGATTTCAAGAACCTGTACGATGTCATCATAGGTACTAATTATCTATCTTTCTATCTATTTGTATATATAGTTTTTATATGTATATTAATTTCAGATGATCTCCGGAAAAACTCTTTAGGAAAGCGTTGCAGTTAATGAAAAAAGGCACTTTATATTGAAAATATTCAATAATTCGTTTTGAAATATAATGAATATCTGTATGTATACTAAAATATAATAAAAATTGTGAAATGTTAAACTACCAGCAAATTTTTTAGATTTAAATAAATTTATACAATATAATGTAGTAAACAAATATATGCCCTAGTTCGGGAGGGTACTAGTTACTCCAATGGTTCAAAAAGGAATGAGTTTCACTAGTTTAAATTTAACTAGTTCAGGAACTAGAGCATAGGTAATGCAGAAGTGGTTAATTGCTACCTCCAATGACATCTCCATTGAAAATTCGCCAGTTCTCGCCACGTAAAGTAGATTACAGACGAACTAGTAGTGACCCGCAGAAACTAGTGAAATGGATAGTTCTGTACTAGTGGATTTTGCTGCAGGGAAACGATAGTAGGGAATCAGGAATGTTTTTGTGTGCATTCATGGAAGAACTTATTTCGGACCAGAGAAATGAACTATTTATGTTTTTGCAACATACGAAAATCTTCAGTGGCGATGGTTTCCAAATAAAACGTCGTCACGATGATGAGATACAATGAAAACAATCGAAATGATGCACCGAAGATGTGCTTAAATATTGACGCAACCCAAGTAATAGAAACGTACAAAAATAAAGCGACCACAAAAGTAACTCAAATAATCGCAAGTAAGTTTCTTTATTCTCTGGCTTTGAGTCAACTACTGATGCTTTTTATAGTTCTTCTTCTTCTTCTGGGTATTCTTTTTCTTCTTCTTCTTTCTGTGTCTTCTTCTTTCTACTCTATTCTTTCATTTCCCAAAAAGCTTCATGAAAAACTATTCAAATAAATCCACTCTGAGGAGGTTGTAAGCGGTTTAAAGGAATTCGGGGCACTTCTAGAGAGTTCGATGGAATTCCAGAGTGTTACGGGGAGTTTCCGAAGACGTCTTGGGTGTGAGTGTGAGACTAGGATGGTAACTGAGGTTTCTAAGATGGCAACTGAGTTGAGATTTGAGGCTGCTGTTTATTCAATTGAAAATGTGTGAAGTTTTTTGTTTGTGTGATTTGTGGTGAAGAAAACTCATAGACTGGATTGTTGTTGTTGTTGTTGTTGTTGTTGTAATGGGTATAGAGTAGTATGTAGTTATTCTTATTGTTGTTGTTGTTGTTGTTATGGTTACATACGATCTCCAATGACCGCAAAGTCATCGTAGAACCAACTAAAGCAACACTTTCAAAGATACCAGCAAACAATGCTGAAGCCAACAACAATAACAACAACAATAAAAGAAAAGAATATAGAAAAAAATGACCATCGAATAAAACTAAATTCGGAAATGGAAAAAAAGGAGAAATGATACTATAGTGAATTATAGAAGCGGGGGTTAAGCAAGGGCACAGAACTCGAGAGCTCGACTGACCACCGCAGAAAGAACGACGGCTGTCGACGTCGCCGTTGCTGGCTCTCCTGCTGCTTTTCTCTGCATCTGCCTCTGGCGGTGACTCTGCCGGTTACTCTGCCCCTTCCTTTGCCCCCTCCTCTGCCGCTGCTCATGCATAATTCAGCAGAGTTCTGAATGATTATTCTTTATAGGACTGTTTATTTCTTTTGACCATTTATTTAGTTTTAGTTCTTTTTTTTATCTTTAGTTTTGTCTTTTTTCATCATTTTATTTTATTATTGTTTTCGGTTTTCGGTTTTCGGTTGGTTTGCTTTGTTTTCTTTTAGAGTTTCTTGAGTTGGTGAAAAGAAACGCTTGCGTTTTGGTCATTCGTTGGTCAGCTCAGCGGTTGGCATAAAACAAGGATAACGACTCCTCATAATCATATCCACCCTTCTTAATTCTACTCACCCCGCCCCCACCTCCTCTGCGCATCCCTCCTTTCATGCCCCCCCCCCACACCCTCTTCTATCAGTTCGTCTCTTTTCATTTAATATCATTTCTTTTTATGTGTCTATTTTCATTTTTTATTTCCTTCTTCCTTTTTTGGCCGTAAAGTGATCGAAATAAATTTTATTTATTTTTCAGCCAATTGAATAAAATGTTCTTTTAATATTGTAATAAAAGTTTTCACTTTGAGCGACGATATCTGAAAGATATCTGAAGATAAGGACGAAGGTTAAGGAAGAGGATAACATTTTTTACGAAGGATAACATTTTTTTGAAGGAAACAATTTTTTATCAAAGGAAACAAGCTTTGAAAGGATGAAAAGCAAGGGGAAAAGAAAGAGAAAGGCGTAGAGAGGGAGAGTGAGAGAGAAAGAGGGACGATATTTTTTTGAACAAATTTTTTCGCAAACCAAAATACCCAAATTTTTTTTGGTTCAGTTTTTATTTGGTTTAATTTAAAGACACAAATAAATCCATGCTGTCAACAGTATTTCTCACTCTTCTATCTCTCTCCTTCTCTCTCTCTCTCTCTCTCTTTCTCTGTGTCTCTCTTCACCATCCTCGGTGTCTGTCATCAGTCTTTGATGTTCAACACGAACAACAACAACATCAGTAACACCATCAACCATTTATAAACAATTTCAACACCTGACAACAGTTGTCCAGTCCCCCCTCTCGCACCCCACCCGCGGCCCACAGCACCGGCCGCTGATTGAAAGTGAGAAATGAATGAGGAAAAATGTTCAACGTCCAAACTTTGTTAGCAACTACTAAAATGTTGTTGCTATTCTTCTTGTTGTTTTTGTTGTTGTTCTTCTTCTTCTTCTTCATATGATGTTCTTGTTATTGCCGTTGTTGTTGTTGTTGTTGTTGTTCAAGGTACCTCGATATAACTAAATTTGCATAAAATAAATTTTGAGTTTGCGAAAAAGTTGCCAGTTTAAATCAAGTAATTGTTGTTGTTGTTGTTGTTGCTATTATTATTATTGTTGTTGTAATGTATATTTAATGCGCATTGTGGTTGTTGTGATTTTGTAATTGTTGTTGTTGTTGTTGTATTCACGAAAAAAGGAATAACGTGTGTCCTTCGTTTAATTTTCTAAACATTGCGTTTGTGTTCAACTAAAATCGTTGCGTTGAAGATGATGATGATGGTGGCGATGATGACGATGATGATAATGATAGCAATGCTAATTGTGATGATGATGATGTTGATGTCCTTTGTGGCAATTGTGTTAGATGCGGTCTAACTGTTAAGCGAGCACATTTAATAACTGTAATTTAGATAAATGTTGAAAATTCTGCGTGAAACGAGAAAGAAAACGCAATAAAAACAGTAAAAAAAAACCTAGACGAGAAAAAATAAGATTTTCTAAAATTAAGAATAGAATAAAAGCAAGAAAACTAAAGAATCTGAAAAAAAAATAAGTAAAAAGGTTTAAAAATATTTTAAAATCGAAATTACCAAAAAATTCGAATTCGAACATAAAAAATCGAAAATTCGAATTAACTTTCTAGTAAAGTTTTTAAGAAATCTTCGAAAGCATCTACGAAAAATAGATAAACCTCAAGTAAGAATTATAAAACCAAAAAGAAATCAAAAAAGGATAAAAAATACTAAATTCTCTAAATCTATCATAAATCACTCTCAAAAACAAATTAAATTATATTTAAAATTTTCCAAAAAATATATAATAGTTATGCAAAAACTCCCAAAAAGTACGACAGAAGAAAAATAAAGTGAACATTTTTTAAAAAATTAAAATTTAACTAATGCGGAATAAGGAATTAATAATAAAAATGTAAGAATTCAAATGAAAATCGGATTCGAAACCAAAAAGAGGGTTTTTCCTCTCTCTCCCCCTCCCTCATACACCCTCTCTTTCTTTCTGTCCCAGAGTATGAAAGCGCTTCAAATTGTCATCGCGTGATAACTTGTGATTTTCCTGAAAATTGGCAGCATTGGCTCCATGTTACGAGACAAAAGGCAAAAAAATACATATTACAACGAAAACAACAACAACAATAACAACAAGAAAATACAGAAACCAGATAAAAATATGATGATTACGACGAAGCGTTGCAATTAATTTAATTGAAGCGATGCATGCTTCAAAAGCAGAGTGCAACGCTTCCGGTGCGACGCACGCATTGATTAAGCGTTGAATGTGTTGCGGTGGATATGAGTTTGTGTGTGTGTGTGTCTGTGTGTGTGTGGGTGCAAAGTTTGTGGGTGTCAATTCTTCATTCCGCTTCCACTTTAAATAAAATAAAAACCAAAAACAACGAATTCATCAGCAACAATGAAATCAAAAATCAGTTTGCAGCTTGCAGCTTTACAGCTCTCGGTTGATATCCATAGTTTCAATGGAGCCTCGAATTTATTTGTTTTGTTTTCAGGTTTTTAATTTTTCTGCTCTTTTTCGAGTTTTGTCTGCTTTTTTCGAGTTTCATTTCGAGTGATTTTTTAGTGTTTTTTTTTCATTATAGTCTGCTACGCTGGATGCTTTGTTGGCTTTTCATGAACATGACGGCAAATGCATCTGGTTTATTTCCCATTGCGTGTTGTTAGCAAAAAGATTCCCAGTTCCCATTTACTCAGTGCGCACAGTGGGTCTGAAAACCAAAGAAAGGCAAAGAAATTGGGAACATTTTTTGGGATCTACTCTTAGCTACACACATCATTGATGAGTGGATGAAATTTGAACTTCATATCGTGTATAGATTTAAAGTTATGATGGATTTGATAACAATGTAAATTCATGTGCATAGATTAAATGCATCTTATCTCTAAAATTATAAGAGATACGATGTTGAATTTTTTTCCAATAATAGATGTAAAAGTGGGCAACTTAAGCACCAAAATTTACGGTGATCCGTTGTTTATTATTTTAGTTATTTTATATATCACAACTAATTTTATATATGATAACTTTTAAGGCCCAAAAAAAACGTATTAAAAGTATCAATAAACATGAAATTTATACATATTGCTTTTATTTAAACAGTAGTTCTATTTATGCAAACAAAACTACTCATCATTCACCTCATCAGAATTCGGTGAATATCTATCGGATCTCCGTTATATTTTGAGCATGATTTCCGTATTGATCTAGTATTGATTTTAAAAAAAAAATTATAAATAAAAAAGAAGAAAGACGTTTAGAAACTTCCTCCGTATTTCTTCTTGAGTGACAATTAATTATGTCATTTAGTTCATTCTATCATTCATCATTCATTTATTCCTTCATTCAATGATTTCATTTGTTTTTTTGGTTTATTTCTTCCACCGTTGTTTCTATTGTTGTTGTTATCGTTGTTGTTGTTGCCGCTTCTGCTTCATGCAGTGATTCTGATGGCAACCATTGAAAATTTCCACTTGAGCGCTCATCTGAAAATGTGTTTTTTTTTAATATATATTTTGCCATTTTTTGTTATGGCAAATTTTAGTTTTCAGTTTTTGTTGTTGTTGTTCTGGTGCTTTTATCGCTAGTTTCTTTTATTGTTGTTGTTATTTTTATTTATTATTATAAGTACTATAATTTGTGTTGTTCTGGTTGTTGTTGTTTTTGTTGTTGGACCATCCATTTTTCCTACTTTTGTTTTTATTTTATTTTAGGTTGATGCTATCGTTGTTTTGTTCTTATTCGCTGCTCTGGTCTTTTTTTTTTTTTTAATGTACTTTTTTCTTTTGCTTCAATTTTATTATATTATTATAATCATTTGTTGTAAAATTTATTATTTTATAATTAATAGTTATATTGTTATTGTTGTTGCTTTTAATTTTGTGATGTAATTACGTGATTTTTGTTGTTGGTTTGGCATCTCTTATCTTCTTCTTCTTCATCGTCTTCTGCACACTTCTTCAACATTGTCTTTTCTGCATTTTCAATAACTGTACAGAATCTAAGAGTTCTGTAGTACCCTTAAGATTCATGTGGATATTCTCTATTCGTTGTTGTTGCCCTCTTTTTACATTTCTTAAGTTTAGTTCTTGTTTTGTTATTATTGTTAATTATTATTATTATTATTATTTTTCGTTTTCCTTATTGTTTTACAGAAACATTTCACGCTACATTTAAAATATGTTTTCAAATCTTTCCGTTTTTCTTAATCATTTTTTAATATCTTTTTAATTCAATTTTAATTCATTTCACTTAGTATTTAATTATAAATTAAATACACACTCTTAGCACCATTCTAGTAGCTTCAGCGTAATATTTTTTCAACATGATATCCATTTATTATGTTTGTTGTTATGATTTCTTGCTCATGTCGGTGCTGTAGTTCTTCAAAGATTTGAACGAATCAACACGCTCCGTTTTTTTTTGTGTTTCCAAAAAGAAAAATAAGCATAAAAGTGGTATAACAGCGGTATCTGGGAGGGAGGAAGAAAGTTCACCAAACTTAGTACAAAATATCTCATAAAACATAATTTATTGCATATGAAGACAAGTTGAAAGGTCTTTTTTCATGAATGGCATACAAAATGTTTGAAGATTCCTGAAATCTACATTCTACATTCTTCATTCATGATGAATACTATAAATTCAAAGTCAAATTGATGTCAAGTCAACAAATGAATTGAAGGTGATTACAATCTACACGCTAAAGACTAATCTTAGAAACAGGCAGAAAATAAAGTGCTTTGCTGTGTGAATAGCTCAATATCTAGGTATATATTAATAGATGCCACCTTCTTTCAGCTTATATTCATGTATATATACATAGATACATAGATATTCAAGATTTTATTTACAAGCATTTTTAATGATAAGATTATTATTATTTTATTTTAACGAAATGCAATCAATTCATCATTCAATTTATAATCATTCACTCATTGTTCATTCGCATTCATTCATTCATTCAAAGGTTTTCATTATAGAGGATAGTTTAATTATTTATTACATTATTAAAGAATATTTTGGTTAAATTATTTCATTCAGTTTTCAGACTTCATAAAGGTTAATCCAAGAAGATTTTCAGATGTTAATGAAGAATGCAGATTACAAGATTAGATTAAGTCATGAAGATTCATTTAGTATAGAATCGGCTACAAAGGTTAATAATTGAACCGGGAGTGAAAATCATAAAGAGATATCGTGATTAAAGATACGAAAAATTGTAATAAATTTTTTAGGTTTTCTAATCGAGGAAGTTTTTCCTTAAAGAAGACTTAAGGTACAACTTTATTAAAAGATTGTATTATTAAAAAATGTAGTAGTTTTTTCTATCTACTTTTCTAGATTTTTTATGGCTTTTAATTGAAAAACCTTGAGACCTGACATCATGCATTCTGTTCGGCATTCCGATGGATACTAAATGGATCCACAAGTGTTTCCGAAAGTTTTGTTGTTGTTTTTAGTACTCGTTTAGTCAAAAGCAACAACAATGAGAGTGAAATGTTAGTAACACGCATGTCCTTGAACTTTTGTGATGGAGCACTGAAAAAGGTTCGAGCATCATCTAACAACTTTGGGGATATCGACAACAACGCCATCTTCTGGAAAAACAAACTTTCTGTATGATTTCTGTATTCAAATATTGTTCTACAGTACAATATATAAAGTTATAGATACTCGCTACTTTTATCTACTTTTATAAAAGGTATATAATATATTTCTATAAAAACCAGCCAGTTCTATATAATGTATGGGGGGGGGGGGGGGGGGGGGGGAAAGAGAAAAAGCTACTAAAAGCAAAGAATAAAAACAGATGGAGAAAGATTGGAGATGGAGAAAGAAAGATGGAGAAAGAGATTTTACTGAAGGATCTTGAGAATCATATAAAATCATGTATCAATAATGTTAGATTTCATCTTCTATGATATAATATTTGGCACACAACCAGTTACTGGATACGTGATAGAAGATACTTGAAAATACTTAAAAAAATACCAAATGCAAGCCATGAGCATAAGATAATGAATCAAGAACTAATTATTGAATCCTTGATCCTTGATATATGATATCATCTGCTCTCTCTTCAAGATTTGATCGTCGTAGAAACAATGTCTTTAAACTGTTCCCCTTCTTAATAATTTTCCTCTTCTTCGCCTTCCTTAATTTGTTTTGTTCAAATTACAATTAAAAAGGGTGTAAAGTAATAATAATAAAAGAAGTAAAAATAAAACTCATGTTATTTCTTGTGCATTCAATATTTTCACCTGCTTGTTGATTGTTACTTCTAGTTCCCCCTCCCCCCCCCCTGCCACCTCATACCGCGCACTCCTTGCCATCCCCTCTTCTACCCGTCTATCCTCACCCGCCTCCCCTTCAACTCCTAAATGCTATTATATGCAAAGACTGTGTTTCTTTTACCGCGTGGCTTCTTTCTCTCGTCCTTCGAGTTGCTATATTGTTGTTGTTATTGTTGTTAGTATCACACACTTTAACTAACTTCCTTGCTCTTCTTCTTCTTGAGTTTACCGCGCGAGAAACCGGCTCCAGCTTCTGTCTCTGCTCCTACCGCTGTTTCTTCTTCTTCTTCTTCCCGGCCTTCTTCCTTGTTATTTTCTTCTTCTTCCTATTCTTCTCCTCCTGCTTTTCGTTCTGCTTTTATGATCCTTCGCTGTGTTGCACCTTGAGGCAGGATAACGCCTCATTTCAGCTCAGTTGCTCAGCTTATTAAAGGACGTTACTATTGTTGTTAGTTTAGACCGCGTTACAGTTACAAGTACTTGTCGTCTTGTTCTTCTTCTTCTTCTTCTTCTTCTTCTACCCTGAACTGTTTCGACGATGTTTTTTTCAAAATTTCTTCACCTTATCAGTTCTTTCTTCGCGTCCTTTTTTACCGTATTTTTTTCGATCTTTTCTCTTTGTAGATCACTTTAATTTGTTGTTTTTTTCTTAGAGTTACTGTTGTTGTTGTTGTTTTCTTTTCGGTTTCATATATTATACGCTAATGACACGGCAGCGTGAACTTGACCGTGGCTATCAAGCGGTTGAGATCTGGTGCCATGACCGCTGCCGCTGCTGAAGTCGACGTTCCGCTGTTGTTGTTGTTATTGTTATTGTTACTGTTGTTGTTGTTACTGTTGTTGCAAGATCGTCTCGATCATTTTACTGCACTTATTTAGTGCACTGAAAATTATTTAGCGTTTTCGAGCCAAGTCAAGCTGCTGCTTTTGCTGTTGTTGCTGCTGCTGTTCGAGCCGCCGCAGGGCTGTTATCGTTGTTGTTGTTGTTGCTGTTGTTGTTGTTGTTGTTGTTCATGTGCAGCATGAACGAAAGAACGAAAAAGATAGAAATCGCATCGCGTTCTCCGTCACTCCGTTCCGCTCGCCGCGTCTGGCTGACAGGCGTCGGGAATCCCTTTAAAGAGTTTTCCCGCCGTCGCAATTAGAGCAGCGAAACAGCTTTTCTCGACCATAATTGAAAATGGCTAAGAAAAGGCCTTAAAAAAATGGATAAAAAAAAATAAAAAAGAGGAAGAAGAAGAGAAGAAGAGTGGAGAGTGAGGAGTGCGGAGTGAAGGTGCTTTGAATGGCTGTATTACCGTATTAAAGACTGGTGAGTAGACAACGGAACGTGATCACTGGAGGGAGGGGAGGCGAGGAGAAGCGAATGCAGGGGGTAGAGCGAGGGAGAGAGGGGACCGTATCACTGACCAGTGTGAGAGGGTTTCAGTTTCAATTCCAGTTCCAGTGGCTGCATTTCATGAAGGACACAAAACAATTCAAAAGGACGCAAGCAGGTGCTCGATATCATTGCACATGAATAATAAATGAAAGAATGAATGAAGGAATGACTGAAAACAGGAGAAAACAGACGTAGTTGAGGAAAAGCAGTTGGAACGCTTGTTTAAATGTTTCACTGTAGTGCCTTGAAAATGATATCCTTTGTTGTCCTTTCTGCCGTGCGTCGCTGATGACAGCTCATAATTTTTAGATATGAATTGAATAAAGAACAACGTGTCCGTCTCTCTTTTGGCCTGTTTTGATCGCTTTTCCTTTCAACTTTCTTCCTTGAATATTCAACGATTACAATTGAAACCGATTGACAAAACCCTCCCCCCCCCCCAACCCCCCCGGGCAAACCCAACCAACCTTTTTTCAAAGCAATTCTTTTGAGTTGACCTCGCAAATGATTTAAGTGAGTGTTTGCTGAACATTCAACAGCAAAGAAACGTTTCTTTAGTGTTGATTGCACTAAATGCATAACAACGAGTACAACAACAATAAAAATTGATCGAGCACCACATAAAAAAAAAAGCAGAAACTAAAAGGGTCAGCATTTGTAAATAGCACATAAAAGCAACAACAACAACAACAACAACAACAACCATCAGAACAATAACACTAAATGGCATACGAAAAAAATAAAACATCACAATAATTTAAATCCATAAATAATTCATTTATTTGAGCGCTTGTTTGGCTTCACTTTAATTTTTGTGAATCGTTTAAAATGTTCAATGATACCGTTTCACCGACCAATCGACCGACCAATCGACCAACCGTCGTCCAGTTTATATTCAGAACATTTACAGCTTCGTTCAGTTCACTTCAATAAATCACCCATCCAACCGAAAGACTGACCGGCCGACCGACCGAAAGACTGACCGCCCGATCGACTGACTGACTGCCTGACCATCTGCATGTCCGTCCGATCTGCACGTCCGGTTGTTGTTGTTGTTGCTGGTTTTATTCTTGAGTCTTGATTTGGTTGGGAAACATTTTAATTTATTTCGCTTGCGTTTGACGAGTTGAGGTTAATTTAAAGTCTCGTTGATTCTGATTAAGAAAGTTGATGAATAACAACAACATTCAACAACAAAAAACCAAAAAAAAAAGGAACTAAAAACGAACAAAATACTGCAGAAGTTCAAAAGCAAATTAAATCAAAAAGAGCAAAAATCAAATAAAATTACATAAATGTAAAGTTACAAAGAGAACACTAAGAAAAGTACACAAATATACATGATATATATTATATCCATAGCCGTATATAGATATACACTATTTGCATTTGTATACATGGATCTGTAACATGGTTTTTATCAGGAGAAAAATACATAAAAGTCTCATTTTGCGGGTAATCGTTGTTGAAATCAATACTGATTGAAAATTTGACACTCGATTCAACTTCGATGGGGTTAACTTTTGTCTCGGTTCGATTCGATTTCGATTGCAAACTTCTTTCTATCTTAAAAGGATGAAAAGAAGCTCGAGGTCAATCTTATACCATAGAAAAGTCTCTTGATAGACTTGATAGACGTCAATAGCAAGAGTTTAGACCAAAAGTCGTCCATTAAAACCTGAAGGAAGTCATGTTTCCGGATCTGTATCAATCACTAGATACTGTATCAATCACTAGATAGTACCCATTAACTACTATTTAATGTTCCTAAGATAGTCTAAGAGTCTTCAGAGTCTTCAGATCTCTTTAGCGTTCCTTTAGAGTTCTCTCGAATATCAAATAAGTTCTGAATGAGTACAAATCCAGTGCTAATCGGCGGGTTTCTTTTTTTGTTTCTGAAATCATTGAAAATAACGGTAATCTTAACAACGGTACTCAATCCCCCGCCGGTTACCCTTTAAACCGAACACCAAAAAGAATCACCTGCAGACGTCGAGAGCTGGCGAAAATGTTGTAATTTGCTGTGTGAGAGTCTTTCAGATGAAATTAGATGAGGTTCGCTGTAGATCGCTGCGCTTGGGACAGACAGCCAACCAGATCCACAGACAGATAGACAGACCTTCACAATTATAGGCAGACGTTCATAATATGTATGCGCTGTCAGAGGCGATGCGATGTGAGGGAAGTCGGACAGACATCTGTTTCGGATAACTTCATCAGCATAACTTGGAAAATTAAACAGCAAAAATTAAAGTCGACTTTTTCCCACAGTCGATCAACTTTTCTATGATGCGATGCGATGCGATGCGATGTCTCGCGTATTTGACAAGTTACGTGATTTTTATTGTGGTTACGAGGGCAAAAACAACAACTACAACAACAATAACAGCATTAATCTAATAACAACAACAATTAAATGAACTACATACAACAATAGCGAGCTGCAATTTTTTCTATAAAAAGAAAAAAAAAAAAACTAAAAAGAAAATCACACACAACAACAACAAAAGTTGTTGAAAAAATGAATTTAATAAAAATTACATTCTTCTGTAATTTTTTCCTCTAAAGGAAAAAACAAAGCAAAACGATAAAAGTTGAATTTAAAAACAAAATGAAATCATATCGAAAAACAGGGAGCGAAAAAAAACAACAAATTGAACCGAAATAGAAAAAAAAGTTTTCCAAAAATTTTCAAGAAATGTAAGTTATTATTTTTATTTATTATTTTATTTTAAACAAAGCTTCAAAAATAAATAAACACGATTTAAATGAAGAAAGAAGATTTTCGCACAATAAATTTATAGAAACAATTCTTTTAGTTTTATTATTAGTAATTTTATTAGTGTTTTAATTATTGAAGAAAAACAAAAAAAAATAATTATATTAAATATACATACTATTATTATTATATGTAATATATTATATTATTATTATTGTTATTATTATTCTTTCTATTATTATCATTATTATTATCATTATTTTTATTATTATTATTATAATTATTACTATTATTATTATTATTATTATTATTATTATTATTATAATTCTTCATATTGTTTTTATATTTTATTTTCTTAATAATTCCTCGAACACTTCATAAAATGTTCGCATTTCATTAACTTGATCGCTCATGAATGCAAATTTTTATATTGTTTTTAATCGGAGGGTTTTTTTTTAGCACATTTTCTGCGTCGTCTTCTGTTTATGGTTAATTTTTTCCCCTCTTCTTCGTCGATTTTTTCCTCATAATTTATATAATAATAAACATTAACCATAAACAGCTCATCAAAGAAGAAACAGAAAAGTAAAAGTGAGCAGTGAACCGTTAAAGTGAACTACTAAAAGTATCTATTGTGCTAGTATCTGTAAGTATCTGCATGTTTATGTAGATACTCTCGTATATGGTAATAAGTTTAAAGAGTAACAAGAAGATCGACAACATCACAAGCAACAAGAACAACAAAAACTACAACAACAACAAGAAAAACCAAAGAAAATTCCAAGAAAAACCAAAATTTGCATAAAGAGAGAGAAATAAATTATGAAAATTAAAGAAAAGACAACAACATTGGGTATTTAGGGTAAAGAAACCCTAAACAACAACAACAACAGCGCTGTCATAAGTGATCATAAAAGAATCACCGTTCAACGTTCAACAAATGAAGAAACTGATAAAAACGAGGCTCAAGGAATCATCTGTTCGGTTGAATCAACCGTTAATCGCTAGTTTAAAATGGGTCCAAATGGTCCTGGATTCCTGAATTTTCGAGTCCCTTCGCTTCGAAGATCGAATCAGCTGAACGTCGGCCGACGTCGAGGTGGATGTCGATCTTCATCGAGGTTTCGCTTAACTGAACACTAAAATTATAGATAAAATAAAATGCAGAGAATTGCAAGTGACGAACACTAAAAAAAGTTGAATCTATCGAAATAATTAAATAGATTTTAAATAAAACGAAAAACCATCCATGAAATATTGAAATCGTACTCTGAGTCAACCTCTCAACGCGGCGCAACGCATGCCGACGCATAGCAACGCTACGACGCGTCGATTCACGACGCCAAGCAACGCAAGGAACAAGAAGAAGATGCAAGAAAAAAAAATATTATTCAACGATTTCGCAGGATGTCATCGAAGAAACGTCAGAAGCGATGTTGGAGCAGTCACAAGGACTCTCTTCGTGCGAATTCACGGGCTGTTGTTGTCGTTGTTGTTGTTGTTGTTGCTGCAGCTACTGCTGTTGCTCTTACAAAAGGGAGGCCTGGCTGAATTCTCATTGGAAACGTTGGCTCTCTGCGAATGCGAGCGCGTGAGAGAGAGAGAGAGAGAGAGAGAGAGATTCTCTTCTAGCATAGCGTACCTTCCAGTTGCTTGCCCCTTCAAAAGGGGCGTCAACACCAACACACACTCAGAACACCTGCTCGTCAATGAGCAAGTGCAGAAGCGCCAGAAGAGAACAAAACACCGACTGGAAGGAGCGAGATGGCAACAGTGTAAGTTGGCTCAGGAACGGACGCAAAGCAGGAGAGCAACAGAGCCAAAGATTGGTTGAGCCGCGCGAGAGTAAGCTAACCGAGCGAACGAATGAACAAGAAAGAGACAGACTGTGCTGCGAGTGCGGTTGCAGTGGGAGTGAGTGAGTCGGTAAGTGGAGGGGCTCGGACAGATGTTGTTGTTGGAGAACGTGTTCAACCGCGTTTGTTGTGTGTCTGATTGTTTGTTGTTGGAGTCAAAGAGGGGGAGCCACCCATCGCGTGAAAAGTGGGAGCTGTTAGAAAGAGATGCCTATAAACAAAATGGCTTCTGTCACCAGGCGTCTGTCAATAGATGGCGCTACTGGTCTTGTTGGATAGTCAGCTCATGCGCCTAACGGTTGATTCGTCGGTGTCCCTGTCGGTTGGTGGTGGAGGCGGCGGCGGTGGCGGGTCGGGGAGGTCTTTCGGTCTGCTTGCACATCCTGCTGTTGAGAGACGGGATTTGGAGATTATTTTGGCGACGGCGATGGCGTTGATGGCATCGCTTTTAAGTGCTGTGTTTCGTTTTTTTGGTTCCTTGCAACATTTGTTGTAATTTAGCAACATTTGTGCATCGCATAAAATTTAGCAAAAGAACAATTGTTGGGGTGAAAAAAGCCAAGAAAATTGCAGTTAATTTAGAATAAGAATCTTCTGGTGTTTTTTCGCGGCGTCTTCTTCTTTATTTGTCATCTTCTTCGGCTTCTTCGGCTTCTTCATCTTCTTCTTCTTCTTCTTCTCCTTATTCTTCTTCTTCATCTTCTTCTTCTTCTTCTCCTTATTCTTTTTCGTTGCTCTTCTCTTCTTGCAACATTTGAATGTTCAAATTTTGGCGCCATTCGATTTGAAGCGTAGGAGCAGCGCTGCCACTGAGCGGAGGAACAACAAATCAAGTAGAATGGAATAGAAACAACAACAACAACAACAACTGCATAATAACAATAAACAGTTGCAACAACAAAAGCAGGACCAACAAAGAAGCGAATTCTTATTTTATTCCATGTGCTCCGTGGAAAAAAGCACAGAAGAAGAAGAAGAAGAACAACAACAACAACAACAAAAACAACAACATGAATAAAAACATCGTAAATACAAAAATTAGGTTATGTTGAGGGTATTTCGGGGCTTCTTTTTTGTCTCTTTCAACACTTTATACACATTCTTTGTACCAACAACAATCGTCTTGCTTTTTTATATGAGTCCTTGTCTTTTTGTCTTTTTATCTGTCTGTCTGTGTGTCTATTCAACCTTCTGTCTGTCTGTGTGTTTGTCTGTTTGTTTGTTTGTCTGTTTGTTTGTTTGTCTGTTTGTCTGTTTGTCTCTCTGTTTTTCTTCTTTTGCGTTGTTTGTGTTTCTGTAATTTTATTTCATTCTTTTCATTGTTAATTTTTCAGTCGTTTGCTTGAGTTGGAGCTCTTCGTTGCTTTTTATTTCTGTTCGATTCTGAGTTCCTGTGGCTGTTGTTGCATTGTTTCACAGGACGTTCGCAGGACGAGAAGCAACACATTTCGTGTGCTCCAGAAATGTTACGTGCCGGGTTACCTGGGAGCTTCATCGGGCAGCAGCAACACGACGCTTTTTCTACCGAGTTTCTAACCTTCAAAAACCTCATCAGGATACACAAATCGTAGAGGATGAGAGGGAGACAGACAGACAGCGAGAGAGAGAGAGAGAGAGGGGAGTGAAAGAGCACAGAGACTTCAATTAAACCCCTGGTTTTTTACCTGGGCTGCCCTCTCCGCCCACTTTTTGACCCTGCTCACCTCATAATTTCATGAAGTGTCTTCATTTAGATTCCGGGTGCATCTCAGAGAGTGGTTCATGAGTTTCTATAGTATATCGTCTATAGTATGAGTTTTTAAGTTTTCTTTGTTGTTGTATTCTTTTAAAAAAGCCCCAAGCTTCAGATTTTAAGATTAGATTTCGTTATTTTTTTCACAATAGACACTAAAAAGTAGACTTCTTTTGAGGTCTGAATTGTTTCCATGTTTTTTTCGGTGGTTTCACGAGTTACTCGTGTTTATTGTTGATGTTTTTGTTCCTTTATTTGTTCCTTTTATTGTTGGTTTTATTAGCGTTCAAGTGCTGTTGTTTTTGCTGTGTTGTTGCTTTTGTTTCGTTGGAAAGTGAAAATAAAAAGCACGCAAAATATTTATTTTATTCATTATTAACTCCATCTCGACGAGACGTTCTTCTCTTCAATATTCGATGAGATTCGATGAGATTCGATGGGATTCGATGGGATTCGAATTCAATACAAGCGGCGAGGTGTTAAAAAAACATCGTCTTTTCATCTCCATTCTAATCGCATCGCCACGTCGCATCGTCCAACTCGTAACCTTGAATTCACTCCTCACTCGCAACGTGTTGTTGTTGTTGTTGTTGCTGTTGTTGCTGTTGTTGTTGCTGCTGCTGTTTTTGTTGGTTTTAATGTTTGTGCTAATTTTATTCTCAAGGGTGGAGTTTGTTGGGTGGGCGGCCAAGCAAAAAAAAAAAAAAAACATTGCTGATGCACGCAAACGAGTTGAGAATAAAGAAAGAAATAAAAAGAATAGGAAAACAACACATAAAAATAACAAATTTTCCATGGCGACTTTGGAGAAAATTAACATTCAAATAATAAATCAAATAATAAAAATTTAGTAAAAACTTTAAGAAACCAAACTTTAAAGATCCAAAAATGCACAAAAAATATCCGTCGACTTTCGGGTTTATTTTCTTTAATATCGTGTGTAAATGACGAAGATTGACAACGATTGATGTTTTCCCAACAACAACATAAGCAACATGTTCGTCGACGTGTGTTATTTTACTTTTTATTAGAATTGAAATTTATACAAAACAAAAACAACTTCTTTCTATTCTTGAGTTTTAAAGATCAACGAAAGCAAAGAAAAACATTTGTTTGCAGCAAAACAACAAAAAAAACCCACAATACATTAGAACAAAAACAATTTGCGAGACTAACGAACCGTTGTTCTCGGTGCATCGTCGTCCCTCACTCGCTGGTTGCCTTCGTAGGCTTTCGTCGGTGAATGAATCAACAGCAGATTCTACCAACAAAATGGCTTTCAAATAATATGATGGCAATGACGTTGCAGTCGCTGCTCTGGCGATGTGTCAATGCGTCAGCAGAGAATACAGAAGTGCAACGAAACTTAACACGTTGCATAATATAATTTATTTAATATAGATGATTGTGATTATAGGTCGCGGAGGGTACAACAAGGGTGTGAATATAATAGAATACAATAAAGTAGTGATTTTTTCTAGTAGTTGCTTTCAATTAATAATAATAAAATGTATGCGCTGCTTTCTTCTTTCTGAGTGCTGCTGCTGCTCTGCTCCATCTCAACGCTGTGCCGCTGTTTATGTTATTTTTTGTCGTCATGCCGTCGTTACGCTCTTCGATTAGTGCCGTTATTGCGGCCGCACCGATTGCTATAAGTCGCCATTCCAATTGCACAGTAAAAATATAGAAAAATATGAAATCAGCAAAAAGAACACACACATAAAAAAGGGTACATCGCAAATATTATTAACGATATGAATGGGAATTCAAAAGGGACGGAGACAGTATCGACGCTTGTGTTGTTCGAGTTGCTGCTGCTGCTGCTGTTGTTGTTGTTGTTGTTGTTGCCGCCAGAGACATTTTACACCCTTTTCTCAATCGTTTAGCAACGCATTCAGCAGCGTTGCCAATAAAATAAAATTCAGTTTCAGATTCGAATTGGATTTTCACTTGTGTTATTGAAATCCGCTGCCGCCGCCGCCGCCGCCAACGCCGTCGCAACCAGGCTGAAAATCGCCTTGCAAACGTTTCGCAAATCGTTTTCTCTACAACAACATCGCAGGAGAGTCCTTGTGTTGTTGTTGTTTTTATTGTTGTCGATTAGAATACGAATTCCACTTTGTGTTGGATTTCCTGCGGTTGTTTTTAGTACTCGATATTCGTCGATATCAAATCGTTATGAAGTATGAATGATTGTATTTTTTATTACGTTATGAAGGACAATAAAAATGCGCCGCCAACAAACCGTTGTTGTTGTTGTTGTTGCTGTTGTCGTAAACCTGCTAACGGTGAAGCTGGTGAATTTTTGAAGGCAGCCGAGTTTTCTTGGGGTTTATTTTTCGCTTGTTGGCTGCCCTGGAAAAATTAGGCTAGAAAAATGTAAACAAAAACTTGTTGTTGTTGTTGTTTCTGTTGTTGTTGTTGTTGTTGACGCTCTGATTTAATGTGTCGCTGGGGCTTCGATAGAAATCTCGGAAAATAGAACCACGAGGAAAGCGGAATAAATTGGAAAAAGAATAGAACAAAAAAAACGAAAAAAATGTCCCCGAATCTTGATTAACTTCGAAGAGTTGATTTAATTCGTATGTATTTCGAAATCTTTACGAAAGGGTAAACTTTTGTGAGTGGGGATGAGTGGTGCCTAAGCAGTGGTGGTGGTGGAGGGGGGTGGTGTGGGGAGTGAGCAACGATATGATTTGTCACTTTAATGAAAGTTGAAATGTGCAGTGGTTATTCCTTCCCTCCTCCACCAACCTTCCCCTCCTCAACCCTCCTCCCACCACCCCCTCGTCCCCCTCGTCCCCCACCATCCCAACCACTTCTTAACGGTAAATGTACACAAACAACGTTAATGACAACGGTTTATAACTCGAAGAATGATAAACGAACAAAAACAGGCACTCAAAAGAAAAATGAGTTGAAAATCCGAACTGAGACCCGAATCAGAAAACCGGTGATAAGAAAACTGAAAGAAAAGTGATCATCTTTAGAGTGGAAAATACTTCTAAAGCATTTCTTCCACGGTTTCGATTTTATATCAATTAACAGTTCTGACACAGTTATTGAAACGCAGACATTTTTTGCGATACTGCGAATTTTAATTCTTCAAAGCGAACTTCGAGCGGAGCGGAGAGAAAATGGAAGAAGAAGAAGAAGAAGAAGAAGAAGAGATTCAAAAAGTAGGCACAAAGAAAGAAAGCACATTTTTTGGGCCTTTTTTCCCCCAATATTTGTTTTATTCACTCGAACTCTTGCACTCAACGGATTTCTGGCGAACATCCTCCGAGCCAAGCACACGTTAAACAAATACACTTGAAATGCAGCAAGACAAAACACACACACACACACACACACACACACACACACACACACACACACACACACGTTCATACACGCACGCACACGCACAGACAATACACTCTCCTGGCAGAACAATTATTTGCGTAGCTCGTTCGTTGCTGCTACTCGAGCGAACGCTGTTGCTGCTGTTTTTGTTGCTGTTGCTGCATTTTACGATATCCTTGAGAGCGAAAGAAGAATAAAGCGTATGTATGTGTGTGTGTTTGTGTGTGTGTTTCGATGGCTGGTTGCTTGTTCGTTAGTTTTCACAGTAAAATTATGCAAATTTTATTACGCAAACTCTTCGGCTCGCAGACAGACAAGAAGACAGACAGACAGACGTACAGAGGGACAGACAGACAGACAGACACAGAGACAGATTTGCAGAGGGAGAGAGAAAGAGAGAGAGAGAGAGAGAGAGAAACTTAGACTCGTTTACAGGCAGACGAACGGACTCGCAGAGAAACAAACCGTAGACATGAAGACACACAAACAGAGAGACAGTCACACACACACACCGACACACGCTCAGACACACCGACACACGCTCAGACACGCACACACACACACACAGACACCTACGAATACGGTTTTTTAGAAATACCAGCAACACAAACAACAACAACAACAAATGCAGGATAACATCAAAGGTAAAGAGAAGTGTTTGGGTCTGAACGGAATGCGGAGGGGGAGGGGGAGGGGGAGTGTGGTGGTGAGGTGACTGAGCCCAGCGAGGGGTAGAGTATGAAGATTAGGAGTTTCTTGAGGAGAACGAATGATTAAACGAAAGAAGGAATGAAAGGATGCTGCAGCAACCGTTTTTGCAATGTTTTGAATTCGATTCCGGAAACATATTCAATTAAATATCAATAATCAATCGAGGGACAAAAACAAAACAGAACTGCTTCAAATGAGATCCATGTTAATTGTTAACATTTTTAATTTTTATTAAAATGCGTGTTACTTTGGTTTTTCGACTTCTTTTCATTGTTGTTGTATTTCTTTGTTTCGCTTAACGGGTTTTTATTGCTACTTCAACCCTGAATTTTATGTTAGAAATAAAATTCTTCTTCTTGTTCTTTATTTTCCTCGAAGTCCCGTTGATTGGATGGCCAACACACGTTTTGGCCGATGTTTATAAAATGGAATCAAAACCATTTCGTGTAACATGAACAGTTTGAAACAATAACAACAGCAACAACAACAACAACAGCAACAACAATAACAGCAACAACAGCAACAGCAAGAGCAACAGCAACAACAACAACAACAACAACAGCAGCTCCACAACTGAAATCAACCCCAAAAATCATCGTAAAACTGCTGACAAGGTTAAAGACGGTGGAGATGGTGACGTCGGTGGGGTGGAGTGGCCGGTAGGGGGGGGGGGGGGGGGGAGGGATGAGGGGGTGTTGCGATGGTCGTCGAAGGGGCGAGCGGGAGTGGACGGTAGCGATGAGGGTGGCTTTCGAGTAACATTTTTCTACAAACACTCAGCACAAAAAGCTGTGTACCACGATGAGTACTTGTGTGTGTGTGTGTGTCGGTGTGTGTGTGTGTCTGTGTGTGTTTGTAGTCGCTTTCGTGATTATGTGCGTGAATATTCAAACACTGTTGTTGCCAAGCAACAAGAATTACGCATGCGTTTCAATGGCGTCGTCATCAACAACAACAGAAGGATAGCGGAAGGAAATAAAGGGGGGGGGGAGGGGGGAACGGATGATAGAGGTGGATAGAGAGGTGCGAGGTACCTGTGGTGCGAAGGAGGAAGTCAGGGAGATCGGGAGTATTGAAGTGACGATGAGATAGCATCGAAAATATCGAGTTCATTGGTAGGTGTCTATGGTGTGTGTGTGTGTGTGTGTGTATGTGTATGTGTATGTGTGTGTGTGTGTGTGTGTGTGTGTGTATGTGTGTGTGCTTTTCTGTGTTATAACCGGCCTTAGCGATGATTTTTAGTAGTTCGTTACAAAGTCTTCGACGTGAAGACAACAACAACAACTCCAGCAATTAAAAAACAACAAATAATGCACTCGAAGCTCAACTGTTTTTATTGCGTGTCTTTTTTCAGTCATTAAAATCTCGAGTTTTCATTATTTTTTATTATTTGCTTTTAATTTCATTCACTATCGCTCTATTGTGCTCTCTCTCTCTCTCTCGCTCTCTCCGTCCTTCTCTTTCTTTTCCCTGTTTTCCTGCTTTTTCCGCATTCCATCTGCTTCACTCGTTTCACTCTCCATCGTCTTCTAACGTCTTGCGGTTTTCTTCCATCCTTTTTTCTTGTTTATACTTTATACTCTACTTTACGATATCCTTTACGATGTCCTCTACGATATCCTTTACGATGTTCTCTACGATGTAAGCAATAAAAATATTAATTAACTTGAATTTTTAGCCTTTTACTCTTTTTACATTGTTTAAGAGTAATTTTTTCTGTATTATTAATGAAGTTTAATTTATTTTAGTATAAATCAATCATTAAAATAATAACAGAGAGTGAGAGAGTGAGAGAGAGGGAGGGCGGGAGGGAGACAGCGTGGAATAAATACACGAGTCGAAATTCATTTCTCGTTCCTTATCGATTCATTTCATCATCGGTCGCTTTCAATCGCTTTGAAATCGCACAACCAACGCAACGCAACGCAACGCAGCGCAGCGCAACGCAACGCAACGCAACGCAACAATAAATAAATAAATAAACAAAAAAGCGTGTTGCTAAAAAACGCGCGATGCTGCTGGCGTGATGTTGCTCCGTGTTGCGAGCCTCTGCTCCGGCCTCGGCTCGTCTCCGGCCGTGGCGAGTTCCGTTCAGTGTCCTTGCACACTCAGTTTTGACAGGATAATGTAATTTAAATTTAAATTTGAATTCTATCACCAAGTTACACACACACACACACACCCCGGCAACCAGACAGATACACAGACGCTTTATACTTCAATGTACAGCAACATGGACGAGACCCTTCACCACCCCCACCCCCCGCCTGGGCACTCTACACTCAGCCACACTTACACACACACACATACACTCATATACACATAAATAATGTCTGTGATAAGCTTTTGTTTTTGTCATAAATCTCATTTTATGATGAATTGACGTGATGGATGCTGTGGTTACGGTGGTAAGGCCTAAGGTAAGGTGTGTGTGTGTATGTGTATGTGTGTGCTTGTGCTTTGAATGGACGTTCAATGAGTGAGTGAGTGAGTGAGTGAGTAAGAAGACTTTGTCGACTTTGTTGACTGTGTTGATGGTGAGAAATTTCTGTATAAAATAATAATAAAAACAAAAACAACAAGTAAATCGAGTGCCATTTTGTTTCCGTTCAAATTAAATTAAAAAAGAGTACTGTTAAAAAAAAATATGAAAAGAAAAAAAAACAACCATAAATGAAAATTGTTGTTAGATTGTTGCACTGATAAATGTTGTTGTTGTTGTTGCTGTAATGCGATGTTGCACGGACGTTGTAGTTGTTGTATTTGTTGTTGTTGTTGTTGTTATTCTTGTTCTTGCTGCTGCTTGATTCCATTTTAAATTAAAAAGTTTTGAATTTTTCGATCCTCTTCCATCTCCACCTCATCTCTCACTTCATCCACACTCTCCATCATCCACCCGCACTCTGCACGCCCCTCGTCGCCTCTCTTTACCACTCCTCTCAAAGGTCAACTAAAATTTAGTAACTCACTTTAAATTAGTGAATAAAATTTTGTATTCTTTTGTTACTTTGTTGCATGTTTTTACTATCGCATCGAATAACGAATTAAAATCAACTCATGCAATTGTAGAAACAACAACAACAACAACAACAAGAATAACACTCAAACATGCAATTAAACAACAACAACAACAACAACAAGAAACAATAACAACAAATCATCGACATCATGCAAAACTTAGAGCAATAATTTTTATTATTAACATCAGGCGTGTCCTTGGAAAAGTGAATTTCGAAAAAAGTGTTTATTTTATTTACTGTTTTCCATTTTTGTACTAACTTTTTTGGTACTAATTTTTGAATAAATGCAACTGCAAAAACATGATGAGAGAAACTGTAAATAAACAGAAAAAAATACTGTATTGTAATAAAAAATTTGATTTCTTTGCACACTTTCGCTTGAAGTCGCTTTACTTGTTGTTGTTTTACTTGTTTTTGTTGTTGTTTTACTTGTTGTTGCTGCTGCTGTTGCAGTTTCTCAAACTTACTTCTGACTGAAGCTCAAGGACTTCGTTTTAAGGGCACAAACACACACACCCACACAGACATACACATACATATGCATACGTACACACACACACTTCAGACTGTATATTATACAAATACATGCACTATATACTATATTGAAGCTTAACGTGGTTACTAACGTGTTTTTTAGAATCATTTTATTTCTGCCTGCCGCAAAACGTTTATGCAAATTTTCTACACTCATTCGTTAGTCGTTCCCGGTGTTTCTCGCTTCTTCTTCTGTCTCTCTCTCTCTCTCTCTCTCTCTCTCTCTCTCTCTTTCTCTCTCTGTTTATTTACGAATATCTGCACTTCCGGCAGCATCCTCTGCCTCGTCTACGTATTCTTCTTGCTCTGTTACAGTCGTCCACCTCGTCTTCTGTAGGCTTCTTAATTTTTCTCCTTCTTCTTCGTGTTTCTTCCTCTTCTTTGCTTTCGTTTTCCTTCTTCTTGATTCTTCTTCTCGTTCTTTCTAGTCCATTCATCAACCCCCTGGATTTGTTGCGATTTGTGAGTCTGTTTTCAGAAATCTTTCAAAACTTTTCGTTTCCAAACTGATTTATGTGGGTGATTGGACACTGGAGCGGACGGACAGACAGACACATAAACTGACAGACCTACACACACACACAGATAAACAGACAGACAGACAGACAGACAGACATGAGAGAAATGTGGCCTGTTTAACATGAGTTTACCACATATTTTCGTTTTTTTCATGGTGTCCTCCTTCGGCGTTGTTTTTTTTTTCTTCTCGTTTTTGCTCTGCGTTTTTTTAGTGTTTCTTTTTTTCTCTCTCTCCCTCTCTCTCTCCCTCCCTTCCCCTCTCTTTTTCCCTCTCTCCTTTTCACGAACACGACAACAGGTGAAAGTGTTTTCGAATGAATGGAAAAGTTTTCAAAGAAAAACTTTGAGTCATTTGTTTGTGGGAGGGAGGGGGTGAATAACTGTATAATAGCCAAATATTTGAAGAAGCTTGCAAAGAAAGTTGAAAACTACAAAATTGGTTATTATGTGATGACAGAGGAAAGTGCAGTTGGTTGGTTTTTCCATGATATACGAGTTGAGGAAAGCATGCAATAAACTGTGTCTTGAGTCTCTTTTGTAAATTCAGACACTTTTGTCACTTTATTGGAATTGTGCAATGCTTAGTGAGGTCTCGTAAATCAATTTTCTTGTCTTCATCCGTTCTTTACCACTTTTTACACTTACTTTATAACCACTTAAATATACAATACTTAATCAATCCATTCACTAAATCAAGTCACTGGAGATCCTTACAAATGTCCCTATTTTCTTAATAGTATCGGTGTTGCTTTTAGCCTCTCTGGTCATTCCCTCTACGTACTCTAGTACTCGTCCTTGCATCTTTAGAGTCTGCAGCCGATTTAGTTTCTGTCGTCGATCGGGAGTCTCTTTAGTATCTGAAGCCTTAAAATTCTCTTCGGTTCTTCGTGTATCTTTGGTCTCTGTCATCATTTCACTTAGAATTCACTTACATAATGTTAGTCCACTCTTCTGGCAGTAATCCTCTCTCCACCTCTATAATCCTTCTAATATCTTTAGTAAGTACCTTGGACTCTGTGGCCTCCCCAGACACTTTCGTATCTCTGGAATCGTTAGTCTGTCTGGTTTCTCTTCTTTGAGAGACTTCTTAGTTTCTATCTCTCTTTACTCTCCTTACTTCGGTTGTATCTTCAGTGTTTTTAGTATCTGTATCGTCTTTCATCTCAGTAGTCTTTACAGTGTCATCAGCCTCTTTAATATCTCAAGTATCGCAACTCACCGTAATTTATTACGTAGAGGCATATAATCCCTTTAGACTCTTGGATTTTATGAGATCCTTAAGTCTTATAAGTTCTTCTAAAGTCTTCTGTATTCTTCTCAAATCTTCTCAAGTCTCAAGTTCTAAAGTGTTATCAATTCCTATCTATCTTAGTCCTTGTTGTCTCTCCAGTATTTTTAGTATCTCTTACTAAATACTTTAATTACTGTAACATCTCAAAGCTCATTAGTTTCCGTATTCTTCAGTCTATCATCTGGAGCACTGAATTTTGATCTGATTTGATGTTTGTTCTTTTATGAGCACAGAGTGAAAAAGGTCACAAGAAGGAATAAAAGTGACTCATGCTGGGTCTTCGCTCTCACATGTCCTCTAATCTAGCCCAAAGCGGAGGTATCTTGTTCTCACATTATTAACATAAACCGTTAACCGTGAACCGTAAAACAAACCACACAACCACCGGAGTAGTAATCAGTAACTGTAATTCGAAATGCTTCCAGAACACTCCGGTAGAGTAACCTTAGACACCCTACACGCAAACATGGACACAGACACTACCACAGCGACGAATGATACCACAACAACGAATGACTAAATGCGTTACGAATCGAATAAATCATTTAATTTACTCCATTCTCGGCGGCATTCACTTGTCTGTAGTTAAATTAACGCCGCTATGCAAGGATTGGCGGCTGGTAACCCTTTTTACCCACCTACTTAGTGCGAAGTTGGCAACCCTTGGAAATGTTCACTGTTGCTGGAGTCACTCATTTAAATATATTTAAATTTCCGTGCCAAAAAAAAATAAATCTCGAACAAAGACTTTTCCATTCCCAGAGAGAAGCATGAAGAAACGTAAAAGGATGAAGAGGAAGAAAGAGAAAGCGATAGAAACGGGGGGAAGACAGTAAAAGAGGGGGATGGGGGGAGATACAAGCACGGAGGTAAAGCACATTATAAAGTCTTAATTAAAAATTGGGTTGATGAGAAGAAAGGAAATTTAAATAACATCATGAAAAGGAATTTCAGAGTCCCGCAAATGAAAGCATTCGAGGAAGTCGAAGTGAATAAAACTCGAAGAATGCTGGAGAGCATTCAGCAGGATGTGTAGAAGAATGAACTCCTTGCCAGGATTCTAAAGCGTGTTCGATGTGAGTTAACCGAATATAAGTTAACTGATTGCAAGCTCCTCGATGAATTTCGTTGGATTCTCCTTTCCTCTCCCTTCAGTTTTGCTTCCTCGTCCCTCACCCTCAGACTTTACGCAATCCAATTATAAAGCGTTTAAATTTCCACCATCCTCTAGATCTCCGGATGAAAAGCGGCAGAGCGGAAACGGAAACTCATGCCGTTTATCCGTTTTAATTTAAAGGTATTTAAGGCAATCCATCAAAAAACGCGACGAGATGCAACGCGATATGAGCCACGCAATCTGCTGTTGCAAACGCCAGCATTGTGTCAGGACATGTTGCAAGTGTACAAGTGTATCGTCCCTCACTCCCCCCCCCCCCCCCCCTACGGCGCAGTCACCCCTGCTGAGCATTATATTGGCGAGCCGCAAGGGACCGATTCTCATTGCTGCGGACTCCTTCGATATCGACGTCTATCGGTTGAGGTCTGTTGATTGCGCTTCATTTCGCAGCATTTCTGGTGGCATTAGCGGTGGTTCACAAAGCTGCGTGCTGCTGATGCTGCTGCTGCTGATGATGTTGTTGGTGTCGATGTTGGTGGTTGCTGGCAACACCCAAGGCTACAGTAATTGAGAAGGGTGAGGGTGTCACTGACTGAATGGGTGACTGACTGACTGAGTGAGTGAGTGAGTTATTCAGTGTGGCATTCATTCTGGCATTCAAGCAGTAAGGAACAAAAACAACAACAGCAACAATAAGACGAGCTACACCAACAATACGACCAACACTTGGCTTTGACTCTACGCTTGACTTTGAACACTTTCGTTACCGCCGAACAGAAGGCGGAACAAAAACCGGAAAATAAAAATGCTCGTCCCCGTCCCCGTCCCCGTCCTCGTTCCCCCTTTTATGGATTTAAGGGTGCGAGAGTAAAAAATCCCCCTCCGTCAGTATCTGTCGTGTGCTTAAGCGCTGACAAACGCGAATCTTTTCATTTAGCGCACTCGTTTCCGGGCTTCCGTTGTGTGCCGAAGTCCTCGCGGATGAGGCTGAAAGCTGGCTGATCGACCGTCGTCGAGGGTCTTAAAACGATGATTAGGTTGTTATTTTAATTTGCCCATTGATATTTCGAATGTTGTTGTTGGTGCTGCTGTAACAATCGCTACACCCGGGTGTTTGTCTGTTCCTCGCTTTGTCCTGCTACAAGTCCTACACAATCCGGTCGCTTATCCTGTCGGCGAATATTGTTGTATCTTCTGTTGTTGCTGTTGTTGCTGTTTACCTCCTGTATGCATAACAAGCTCTTTCGTTTTGTTTTCAGGGCTCATTGTTGCTCGTTTCGGGGATGAAACAAACAAGCAAACGAGCATCGTCGCTCGAGTTGTGCGGGGCAGCAGGGGTGGCAGGGGTAGCAGGGGTGGCAGCGGGTTGCGTAGTTAGTCCTGAAATCCTGAAGCGTCTATTTAGTGAAATCCGCTTCCTGGTCTCGCGCACACCGCCGCCTTTTGTCATCACGCGTTCAACTACGTGTAACGTGTTTGCAATTTGTCAGCGATTTCGTTGCAGCGTTTAGCAGGACGAAACCCACTATTTAAACAGGGTGCAGAGAGGGTAACAACATACATACAGCTATTCCGCGATTGAGTTCAATTAATAAATTGACTTTTAACGCAGCATTTGTCCAAATAAATTGCGGCAACAAATGTTAACATCATTGAGTAGAGCGACCCGCTTGAGTAACACTACTTTAGGTACCAGGAAAATGAATAAATAACCGAATTTCCAGGGCAAAGAGAGTGAGTGAGAGTGTGAGAGAGAGAGAAGGAGATTGTGAACTGTGCTCTACACATTGTAAAAGCTTTCGCAGGATACTTCAGCTCAAGACATGCATACTTTGAGAAGAGTTTCAGACTGCTGACAGCTAAACATCTGTTACTGTTTTATACTCTCTTCGAAACTCACTCTTTGAAACTCATTAAGTTTAAGTAACTTTAAGTGCTCATTAATACTGCGAGAGAGGAATATAAAGGACCTAGATTAGGTAAAGTTTTTAATCCCTATAAAAAGGCAATCTGCTTTATTTTGATGCTCATTAAAAGGGCGCAATTAAAGACAGGAACTTTTATAACTTATAATCGCTTTATTCTTAAGTTTTATCCAAATTTGGCGAAATTATTATGAAAAATACCAATAAACTGTAATTTAATGAGACAATAAAGTATCATACCATTAAAATATTAAGATATCCTATAGATTATTATCGTTCATTTGGAAAGATTGGAGAATTGAGAGAGAAATTCAAAGGGCCAATAAATTACAATCTACTCCCGAAATTCTGACTTCTTCTGTAGTCACCAATTTTAAAGCACCATTGAGATAGGCCATGATTGATAGGTCCTGATAGTTGGAGTCCATTATGATGGTTGATAGTGTATAATGGTTGATAAATTTATACATTGATAGGTGTAGCCAAAGATTCTACTCCAATCGAAGCAAATTAAATCAAACTACAAACAATTGTCAGGGACTGAAATCAGGGGTCTTGTTCACGGGGCAACAGCCTCGAATGGGTGCCTCTGAATGTATCAATAATTAGTCAACCTATCAAGCAAAACGAAATGGAGGGAAAGAAAGAGACAGACAGATAGTACGGCCTGAAGAGAGTGAGAAATAGAAGTGGAGAGAGAAAATTAGAGATAAAAAATACTGTGAGATAAGGGAAGGCGAAGAGAGAGAAGGAGATAGAGGTAAAGATAGTGAGTACGTGAGCGGTGAGGAGAGGGATAGATGCTCAGCGGCAAAAGGAGAGAGAGAGTGAAAGAGAACTTCTAGTATTACGAACATTTATTTGGTTTTACACAAGTTTTCTCTTCTAACGACTCTTTAATAGCTACTACAAAACTTCCTTCTACTTCCTTATTAACCGTTATAAAGATCACTATATGTTTATGTACATATATGAACCCAAAGAAATTCTGTTACTTACACCTTTTCGCTTTAAACACCGCTCGGCTAACAATATCACCACCTACTCGGCTAACAACACCAAGAAAAATACTAAAAATAATAAATAAAGAACTCTTTTTCGTGATCTACCTCAACAATCCGGGGTACCCCGCATATACTATAAGCGTTGTGTTCGCTGAGGACGATACAGTGCTAAAAAAATTATGCCAGCGTAGTAATCATAAATTAGTTTATGAGCCTCTTAACCTTGTCCTTCCTTCTTTTATTCTTTATTCATTCATTCATTCATTCATTCGGGCGCTTTCGGTTTTTACGGCTGCTGCTTGAATAAAATCGAAACGAAAACGAAAAGCGAAAAATATTGTACAGCAAAAAAGACACAAAAAAATAATAAAAGTTGTCTGTTGTTTTGGAATAAATTTGAAATTCCAACAACGAAGAAAAGACTCAACAAGGCTCAAAGTCGACTGCAGCGTCATTGATACCGCTGCGGGTGCGGGAGGCGCAGAGGGGGGGGGGGGGGGGAGGGGGAAGGCGAAAGCAAACAACAAATGCAAATATTGAATGGCGTATAAATTTTGGTTCGCAAAAATTAAATCTGCCCGAAAGCGAAACGGGTTGCGAGAGGTTGATTATGGTCGAAGTAGCGGCGAAGGGGGAGGAGGGAGAAGAAAGGGGCGGGTTAAAACAGAGCTACCATTGAATTTATGAGAAGATTGATTATGTGAGAATGTGTGTGTGTGTGTGTGAGTGTGTTGAAGTGAATGACTGAGTGAAAGCATGGAATATGTCTGTGTTTGTGATTGTGTCGGTGGCTGTGTTACGTTAACCTTTATACTCTCTAAAGTATGTATGTATCTCTGTGTATGTATCCCCACACAGTGAACATTTTTCCACATACGCTCGCTCTCAGTCAGGACGAGTTTTGCATTTCGAATTTCGCAGCAAGTCGCCCGACTCCGATCAGCTGATTTCTCCGTTGAACGCTTAACAACGCGGCTGAATCCACGAAAAGGACGCGGTTGGAATTTCTGATGCGCTCAACTGAGAATGTAAACGTCGTCATCGGATGACGCGATGCTCTTCGGCTCCTCTCTTAAAGAGGTCTTTTAAAAGGGGGTTGGAGAGGCGGGGCAGGTCGAGTACTTGGTTGGTGAACGAGTTGGTTATCCTTTAATAAAAATATACTTCGAAATCATCGAGACGTCGTTTTCCTTTATTTTGTACCTTCTCTTGGAAAGCGCAGGCGCTGCTAAGCAAAAAGAGGAGTAGGAGTAGAAAATAGTAGTAGATTTTTCACGTAAAAAAGTGTGGGTTTTTCATTAATGGCGGCAGTAGATTGAAAAATAAAATAAAATAAAATGAAATAAAATTTTTTAAATTGCAAATTCGTATTCTTTCAAAACCTAAGAGTATGTAACATCTTCTCTCTCTCTCTCTCTCTCTCTCTCTCTCTCTCTCTCTCTCTCTCTCTCTCTCTCTCTCTCTGCAGAAATCAAAGCAATTTTGCTTCTTCTTGTTACCGTTGTTGTTAACCAGAGTACAATAAAAATGCCGAATAAACTGATCAAGGATATGTTTGTTTGTAAAATAAAATAAGTATTTTTTCCACGTTCGTTTTTTGAACCATCAAACAACAAACATCAGCCTCCATGCCACGCCTCTTCACTAACAAACATTCGACCAATTGTTATACAGAAGAAAACACAAAAATAACTGTGCTACAGATCCTGTTGATTGACTTTGTGATTTTTTTCTGTAAAATTTATTTGCTCTTGTTTTGTGTCTGTCGATTTTTTCTTTCGTTTTTCTTATTTTCTTTTTCGTTGTAGTACAATATTTGCTAAATGTTAAAGCGAGACATTGAAATGGTTCGTTCTTGTCTTTTGGTGGCTCTCTTTTCATTGAACTGACAGCTCCTTCAAACTTCGTCCTGCTGGCTTATTTACCCAGAATAGGAACCACATCGCGGCGCATCGCATCGCATCGCAACCAAACGCATCGCAACGCGTTCACCGTATACATCACTCACTCCTACACATTTTCGCCCTCACATCAGCCACCCATCACCCCCTCCACGGTTCATTGGTATGCGCCGCTTTGTGTATGTGTACCTTGTGTGTGTACCTTGTGTGTGTGTATGTATGTGTGTGTGTGTATGTTTGTGTGTGTGTGCCGTTTGGTACTCGTCTGGAATACAAATGAGGATCGCGTACTTTTGTACACTGGAGCACGTTGTTGTTATTTTATCTCCATCGCTTTGTTGGTGATATTTTCTTCCTCTTCTTGTTGTTGCTATTGTTGTTGTTGCTATTGTTGTAGATTTGGCTGCTGTTGTTGTTGCTGGAGCTGATTTTGTTGTACATTTGCAGTTGTTGTTAACTTCTTTGTATTTAGGTTTAAATCTGTTGTACACAACTTTTTCTTTCTGTCATTCTTCTTTATTTATTCTTCCTTTCTTCTTCTCTGCTTCACTGTACGTCTTCTTTTTTCTTCTATTCGTTCCATGCTTTGTGAGTTCGCCTTTTTAATCTTCGATATGATCTTTTATTTTAGTTTTGGAATTTTTCTGCACTCAGATAGTTTTATTATAGTTTTATATATTATCATAGTTGTGGTTCATTAGGTATTAAATAATGTTCGTGTTTGAATAGTTTAGAAGCTATACAAAGCACTTGCTCCATTTTTATCATTGCAGTCTAGCACGGATACGACCTTAGCTCCTTGGCCATAGGGGGGGCCATGCTTTCCAAGTACGGTTGGCTGACATTCAATACACAGTGACAGCAGCCACACATATCTCTCATTCCAGGACGTTGCACATCTATGGTACATCTATGGTACATCTATGGTCTGTTCGGAATCAGTTTTAATTAGACAGTCGAATTATGCAAGTCCGTGCATGTTATGAATTGATTGCTAATTGATTCACGCCGATATCATTCACTTATCGCCGATATATGTATCCAGAAAAAATTCTGGTATCCTGGAATTTTTTTTATTAACAGATATTAACAGATATTATTAAAGACTAGGAAATTAAAGGGGAAAAACTGAAGAAAGGTGAGGGAAAAATGTGAACAAAAAGTAAAGAATAAAGTGAGAAAAACTATTGAATATGTGAAAACAGAAATGTGATAATTGAAAGGCGACTCTTTGATTTCGATTAATATATTTAATTGCAAACCGAATGAGTAGCGATTTTCGAGCATTTGGTGTTGAGTTGTTTTTCCGTCGAGGGCCAAAATGGATTCATAAGGATGCATAACGAGGGCGATTAAGGATAATGATGATGCAAGTTTTTGGTCTTCGGTCCGAGAAACCAAAATCGAGAAGCAAAATTTTGAAGACAGTGGAAGGGGGACAGAGAGAGAGAGTGAGAGGCATAAAAGGCGTTTTTAAATAACCAAAAAATGAACAACAACGAACATACCATCGACAACAACAACAACAACTTTTACATTTACAATCAGCAACAACAACAACATGCATGTATGTATGTTTTGTACACGCGTAATACTCAAGTACAGCGAATTAAAAAAATATCAACCACAACCGCAGCAAAAACAACAACAATTATAAGAATAACAATAACGACAACAACAACAACAAGGAGGTCAAAGAGACGCACCAGAATACAGGCATTGTTTTTTCGTTCGTTTTTTTTTTTTTTTGTTTTTTATTAATCCTTTGTTACTAACAACACGCTTCCTTTCGCGAATTTTTGACATCCTTTCAATGTTTTTTTTTCTGTTTCTTCCATTTTCATTGTTATTGTTACTGTTTGTGTTTTGTTGTTGCTGTTGTTTTTTGTTCTTCCTTATTTGAGGCCAATCTATATGTTTGTCTATTGTGCGTGTGTGTGTGTGTTATGTTTGTGTGTGAAATGTAAACAATAATGCAGAATGTTGCAACTTGCAACGAAATTTTTTGTGTAAACAGTAACAAGTTACAGCAACAAAAATAAACGCGTGGCGGGGTGAGGGTGGGTGCAAACAAAGCTATACAAGGGGGCAACCCTTAAATTTTAGTGGAAAATCGTCAACAATAACAACAACAACAACAGCGATGAAAGAACCAATTCAAGGGTGATGGTGGTGGTTACTCAAAAAAGAGCCTGGGTGGGTGGTTAGAACGAAGGCAGTGTTTTCCTTCTTTCTTAAATCCTTTTTTTAGTTATTTTTTGTAAATAAAAAAAAAACGAAATTCTCTTGTGACGAAAACTAAGCAATTTAAGAAAAAAGTATGTCATTTTTGTATTCTAGAATCTACGACATGAAGCTCGGCACGAATGCTCTCTCATGGCTCTTTGATATCGAAAATGGAGAGAATCGGCCAACTGGCACGCCTACTTTTTAAGTAAATATTAATACATCCGAATACAAGAACGCTAAAATTGTGTAATTGTGTCACTTTTGAGTTCTGTTGTCCGGCATAACATGGGGTGTATAGTATCGTGGGGTCTATTGTGGTTTATTTAAGAGTCCATCATGAGGCAACCGTAATGAGGTCTGTAACGGGATTTATTATGAGACTATTTGCGGTGTCTATCGTTGGTTCTATTATTGGGACCTCCGGTTGTCCTCTAAATTTACACAAACCAAAGTGAGTGTTTATTGCGGCCTTAATGCCACAGCTTCTGTGCTTCTTCTTTGTGTTAATACACTCCAATGATATAAAATGAAATTATTTATATATCCTGAACTGCATTTATAAATATTTAGCTATTTTATATATTTAATATTAAAAACATACTCGTAAATATATTGTTGTCTATATACCCCTTTCCCCCCCCCCCCCCACCCTTCCCCGAACTATAAGGATGTTGTTGTAAATGTTGTTTTGTTGCGGGTTCAAACTAATTTTTATGAGTGGCTTTATTAATGCAAATAACTGTATTTATTGTATTATATGAGATATTTTGGTTCTTCGAGCCCTGGCCGTTCTCCCCTTTTTCCACCTCCTCCTCCTGGTCTGACTCTTCTCTTAGCGAATCTTTTGCGTGTTTTTGCAAACACAAAATTGTATGCCGCCAGCGAATTGCAAAGTTTTCGTTGCGGATTTTTCAACCATTTAAATGAATTACCGACTGCGTGTCTGCGAACTAATTTGTTGGATTTTCAGAACACTTGCGCGCGCACAAACACACACACACACAAACACATGTAAAACATCCCATTCAGCCATCCTGTAGTGGAAACAAAAACAACATCGGAACAGAAAAAATAAAGAATTTGCATTCATCAAAAACCAACACTAAACCAAACCAGAAAGAGTGTTAACTTCAGCCTGGCCAAAGTTCATATACCCTACACACGTTTACTTAAAAGTTAGGCGTGGCAATAGTCTAATTTTCTTCCTTTTCAATCTCAAATAGCCTGTGATGGCAGAAAATATTCGTGCCAAATTTGGTGAAAATATCTCTATTTGTCTCCTGTAATCGACTTTTATTTAAATAGTGGGCGGACCACGCCCATTTTTTTTGATCTGATTTGGTCATGGACAGTGGACTTCTGGACAAAATTTCAACCGCAAATTCGTTCTACAAGCTGGGAAATTGAGTTATAAGCATGGATGAATTTATATTCACTATAAAAAGTAGGCGTGGTAATGGTCCGATTTTGCCCATTTTCAATAGCGATGAGTTTCTAATGATAGACAATATTCGTGCCAATTTTGAAGAAGATATCTCTATTCGTTCTCTTGTAATCGTGATTTCCACAGACGGACAGACAGACAGACAGACAGACAGACAGACAGACAGACAGACAGACAGACAGACGGACGGACATGGCTAAATCGACTCAGGAGGTCACGCTGATCAAGAATATATATACTTTTCTATACCTGTCACGCCTCCTTTAATGCGTTACAAACGGAAGGAGTAAGTGAATATACCGTATTCACTTCGTGTGTAGGGTATAAAAAGAAATACAACAAAATTGATGACAGCACTTTAAGCATTTAACTAAAATTCGGGTTAAAAAAAAAGAAGAGAACGACGAAGAAGAGTGGGCGGGGTGGGGGCGGCGTTGTTGGCAGTGAGGTGGGTGGGGATGAAACTAGCAACATGGAATTATAGGGTAACCAAAATATAGTGTAGATGTAGTGTATCGTGTATACAATATTCTACATACATACATACTATATAGTGAATGAATGCTTGCCCATGTAATGACGGGATTTGTTCTTTTTTTCGGAGTTTTACGAAATCAGATTACTTTAAGCTTACATAATATTTCATTCTAAGTGCTTTACTTCAGACTAAACAAAAAATACGAAAACCAAATTACAATTCACAAAACTACTGTTTCTCATATGAGTAACACAGAAAACCTTCTGTATTTATAACAACACCTATAATTGTACTCTTAATGAACATTCTGTTAAAAGAAGAGTGAGAATTAGTAAAAAGGAGTGAAAATTGGAAATTTATTTCATGGTTTCCTAACACTGTTAATTGTATTAATTGTAACATGTGTGTTATTATAATTTTAATTAAATACATATTTAATTTGATTTAATGTTATGGTTAGAAAACCAATCTTTAAAAGTTTCAAGTTAGAGAAGTGCGGGAAGATTTTCACAATGGAGATCAGACAGAGCGCGCTTTTGGACGAAAACTACGATGAATTCGTCACCGAAGTCGTTGATATGTTGCATTGGGTTTTGGTCGAACTGCGTAACCCACATCTAAGAACGGTGGACAGAAACGATTTCAGCAACGCACTTTTGATCCTATTTCCGCAGGAGAGGGGCCGATACTTCAAACCGACGCAGGTTTTCGAAGTCTGTCCTGTGTATGGACTATCAGTAACACCATATAGTATGTTCAGGATAAAAATCGACTGTGACATTCTTCGACGATTAACAAGAAATGGTACGTTCATCAGCCTTAGCCGAGATTTATACGGTAGTAAGTTTACTATGGGAGCGCTATTTTCGATCCAAGACCCACCCTAGATCGTAGAAATAATAATAAAATTAAAAATTTAAAGTACGAAAAGGATATGAACAGCTTCCTTACCAATTCCAATGTTGGAAGATGCACCAAGTAGTGGTAAGCAGAACAACCAGAAATACAGACATTTAAAAGATCGGGTGTCAGATGACAAAACTGCCAGTCAACGAAGAATGAAGATACTTCTAAGTTTGAAATACCTAGGAATGATAAGAGAACTGATTACGATTTTGATGCCGATCCATATTATAATGGTGATGGAAATAAAGCTATAATGGATATAAAGCCAATACTAACGAAAACATGAGGAATGTAATGAGTTCGTCTGGCCGCGCACCGCAGCATGGAGATTAAGATGAATGTTGCATAACAAATATGGACTATCAGCAACACCACATAGTATGTTCAGGATAAAAATCGACTGACATTCTTCGACGATTAACAGGAGATGGTAAGTTTATCAGCCTTAGCCGAGATTCATAATTTGGTTACCATGGAAGCGTTATTTTCCATCAAAGACCCCTCCTAGATCGTAAAAACAATAATACAATGAAAAATTTAAAGCACGAAAAGGATATGATAAGATATGATCCTTACCAGTTCCAATGGTGAACACAAAAGAGATTTGAAAAAATTCAAATTGAACGCCGAAGAGTCTCCGAATTCTTCGAGTACTTGCTCCCCGTCTATAGGATTCTTGCCATCAACTTTAACCTCAATAAGTGGCTCAGGTAACGACGCCATAATTTCACAACCTAATTACATAGCAATTGATGTAGAAAAATGTATAGTAGAAAAATCTTATATATGTACATATGTCTACCGCCGGCATGTCTAATTTTGTGGTGCGTATGCGGCCTTCGGTATTTTTAGGCCGAACAGGAACGGAAGCGCCTAGGTGACTACGATAGCAGTAAGGATGAAAACGAAAACCAAGCGAAAATGCCAAAACGCGACTTAGATGCACGTCAAGCAAGAAAGCTGATTACGTGCACAAAGGTCAGCGACTCCACCACCACCATCTGGGTCGGAAGATGCACCAAATAGGAGTACGCAGAATAACCAGAAATATACACATTTTAAAGATCGACGGGTGTCAGGTGACAAAACTGCCAGTCAACGAAGAATGAAGATACTTCTAAGTCTGAAATACCTAGGAATGATAAGATAACTGATTACGATTTTGATGCCGATCCATATATAAATGAATGGTGATGGAAATAACGCCGTTGCCAATACTAACGAAAACATGAGGAATGTAGTGAATTCGTCTGGCAGCGCACCGCAGCGTGGAAATTAAGATGAATATTGGATAACAAATATGGACTATCACCAGCACCATATAGTATGTTCAGGATAAAAATGTGTAGAGCGTTAAACACAATCGGAGCAACATTTCACGGCAACAAGAAATTCCATGGCGTTAATTATAATGGATGGGCAACTGTTGCTAAGCAACAAAGATTTCATATGTCAAATTCTTAATGGTGGTGTAACCCTAGGCCACTTGAGGCCGCCTTAGAAAAACTTTCAACTGTTTTTTACATTTTCTCCAGCATCCTTTTTTAGAGGATTTTCCATTTCTTTTAGCAATTGATAAATATTTCAGAAATAAATTGCTTGTAATAATAATAATAAAAATTTCGTTAAATATTAATTTAAATAAATTGGCATTAAGATGCCTAGTGTGACAACCCCCACAATGCAAATTGTCAAATTTGTCAAATTTTTACATGACACAATGTCAACAAACACACCGAAGAAGAACAAGAATGATTCTGTTGCTGTCAAAATTAGAAATTAGCCCGGAGACAAGATACAAAATGGAAAGCAAACCAGAGCAACAAACTGGAAACCAAACTTTTTTCTCGATCTCCATAAGAGCCCATGTAAATTTGACAGTTGATAATGTATCTTGTATCCTGTTTTTCTGATTGTGTTTAATGCTTATTAGAAGCTTTCCAAGCAAATGAAAAATTAATTTGTGGAGACACAGTGCTCAAATCAGCACAAGCGTTCCGAAGTGGTTCATTCTGTTGATATGAAGATCTGCCAAAACTTAGCTGAAGAAGTTCATATCGCCTCACGGTACGGCGACGAATACTACTCAAAATAAAAACCTAAAATGTACGCTGGAGTCGGACCTAATGCCTTACGACGTGAAATGGATACTTTTTGTGGCCGCTGCTCAAAACTGTTACTATTCGCAACTAAACCCGTTTCCACGAAATAAACTTATGTTCCTTACCGAACGGGAATACTTCAACATTGATGCGTTGATGTCCATCATTAATGACACTCCCAAACTTAAAGTGTTCCACCAGAATATATTGGACGAAAACTACGATGAATTCGACACCGAAGTTGTTGATATGTTGCATTGGGTTTTGGTCGAACTGCGTAACCCACATCTAAGAACGGTGGACAGAAACGATTTCAGCAACGCACTTTTGATCCTATTTCCGCAGGAGAGGGGCCGATACTTCAAACCGACGCAGGTTTTCGAAGTGTCCTTTGTCCTGTGTATGGACTATCAGTAACACCATATAGTATGTTCAGGATAAAAATCGACTGTGACATTCTTCGACGATTAACAAGAAATGGTACGTTCATCAGCCTTAGCCGAGATTTATAAGGTAGTAAGTTTACTATGGGAGCGCTATTTTCGATTTTTCGCCATTTTGTTTCTTCTGTGGTTCTAAAACATAAACTGAAAGATTATGAAAAACGGAATACATTGCAAAACGAATCGACGTATGTACCTTTATTTCTAGGAACTGAGACATAAACAGGTTGCGCGTTGGAGTTCCCAACAATTCTTGGAGTTGTTGGGAAAAATCTTTATATAAAATTATATAAATAACTATATTTATATAAAATTAAACATTAAAACAAAAAAAAAATATGAAGGTTTTACATTTGAACCTTTCAGCGCACGAGTCAAATGAAAACTGATGATTTATTTTCTCCTCGTTTTGAATTTTATATGAAGTTTCGTTTCTCTGTTGAAAGTCGTCATCGTCGCCTTCTGCGATTCAAATTAAAAGCAAGGTTTGTTTTTTCAAAATTTTTAAAATTGGAAATTTATTTCATGGTTTCCTAACAATGTTAATTGTATTAATTGTAACATGTTTGTTATTATAATTTTAATTAATTATTTAATTTGATTTAATGTCATGGTTAAGAAAACCAATCTTTAAAAGTTTCCAGTTAGGGAAGTACGGGAAGATTTTCACAAAGGAGATCAGACAGAGGCCGCTTTTGGACGAAAACTACGATGAATTCGTCACCGAAGTCGTAGATATGTTGCATTGGGTTTTGATCGAACTGCGTAACCCACATCTAAGAACGGTGGACAGAAAGGATTTCAGCAACGCACTTTTGATCCTATTTCCGCAGGAGAGGGGCCGATACTTCAAACCGACGCAGGTTTTCGAAGTGTCCTTTGTCCTGTGTATGGACTATCAGTAACACCATATAGTATGTTCAGGATAAAAATCGACTGTGACATTCTTCGACGATTAACAAGAAATGGTACGTTCATCAGCCTTAGCCGAGATTTATAAGATAGTAAGTTTACTATGGGAGCGCTATTTTCGATTTTTCGCCATTTTGTTTCTTCTGTGGTTCTAAAACATAAACTGAAAGATTATGAAAAACGGAATACATTGCAAAACGAATCGACGTATGTACCTTTATTTCTAGGAACTGAGACATAAACAGGTTGCGCGTTGGAGTTCCCAACAATTCTTGGAGTTGTTGGGAAAAATCTTTATATAAAATTATATAAATAACTATATTTATATAAAATTAAACATTAAAACAAAAAAAATATGAAGGTTTTACATTTGAACCTTCCAGCGCACGAGTCAAATGAAAACTGATGATTTATTTTCTCCTCGTTTTGAATTTTGTATGAAGTTTCGTTTCTCTGTTGAAAGTCGTCATCGTCGCCTTCTGCGATTCAAATTAAAAGCAAGGTTTGTTTTTTCAAAATTTTCAAAATTGGAAATTTATTTCATGGTTTCCTAACAATGTTAATTGTATTAATTGTAACATGTTTGTTATTATAATTTCAATTAATTATTTAATTTGATTTAATGTTATGGTTAAGAAAACCAATCTTTAAAAGTTTCCAGTTAGGGAAGTACGGGAAGATTTTCACAAAGGAGATCAGACAGAGGCCGCTTTTGGACGAAAACTACGATGAATTCGTCACCGAAGTCGTAGATATGTTGCATTGGGTTTTGATCGAACTGCGTAACCCACATCTAAGAACGGTGGACAGAAAGGATTTCAGCAACGCACTTTTGATCCTATTTCCGCAGGAGAGGGGCCGATACTTCAAACCGACGCAGGTTTTCGAAGTGTCCTTTCTCCTGTGTATGGACTATCAGTAACACCATATAGTATGTTCAGGATAAAAATCGACTGTGACATTCTTCGACGATTAACAAGAAATGGTACGTTCATCAGCCTTAGCCGAGATTTATAAGGTAGTAAGTTTACTATTGGAAATTTATTTCATGGTTTCCTAACAATGTTAATTGTATTAATTGTAACATGTTTGTTATTATAATTTTAGTTAATTATTTAATTTGATTTAATGTTATGGTTAAGAAAACCAATCTTTAAAAGTTTCCAGTTAGGGAAGTACGGGAAGATTTTCACAAAGGAGATCAGACAGAGGCCGCTTTTGGACGAAAACTACGATGAATTCGTCACCGAAGTCGTTGATATGTTGCATTGCGTTTTGATCGAACTGCGTAACCCACATCTAAGAACGGTGGACAGAAAGGATTTCAGCAACGCACTTTTGATCCTATTTCCGCAGGAGAGGGGCCGATACTTCAAACCGACGCAGGTTTTCGAAGTGTCCTTTCTCCTGTGTATGGACTATCAGTAACACCATATAGTATGTTCAGGATAAAAATCGACTGTGACATTCTTCGACGATTAACAAGAAATGGTACGTTCATCAGCCTTAGCCGAGATTTATAAGGTAGTAAGTTTACTATGGGAGCGCTATTTTCGATTTTTCGCCATTTTGTTTCTTCTGTGGTTCTAAAACATCAACTGAAAGATTATGAAAAGCCGAATACATTGCAAATCGAATCGACGTATGTACCTTTATTTCTAGGAACTGAGACATAAACAGGTTGCGCGTTGAATTCTTGGAGTTGTTGGGAAAAATCCTTATATAAAATCAAAAAAAAAAATAATACAAAAAAAAAATAAAATAAAACAAAAAAAAAATATGAAGGTTTTATATTTGAACCTTTCAGCGCACGAGTCAACTGAAAACTGATGATTTATTTTCTCCTCGTTTTGAATTTTGTATGAAGTTTCGTTTCTCTGTTGAAAGTCGTCATCGTCGCCTTCTGCGATTCAAATTAAAAGCAAGGTTTGTTTTTTCAAAATTGGAAATTTATTTCATGGTTTCCTAACAATGTTAATTGTATTAATTGTAACATGTTTGTTATTATAATTTTAGTTAATTATTTAATTTGATTTAATGTTATGGTTAAGAAAACCAATCTTTAAAAGTTTCCAGTTAGGGAAGTACGGGAAGATTTTCACAATGGAGATCAGACAGAGGCCGCTTTTGGACGAAAACTACGATGAATTCGTCACCGAAGTCGTTGATATGTTGCATTGGGTTTTTATCGAACTGCGTAACCCACATCTAAGAACGGTGGACAGAAAGGATTTCAGCAATGCACTTTTGATCCTATTTCCGCAGGAGAGGGGCCGATACTTCAAACCGACGCAGGTTTTCGAAGTGTCCTTTCTCCTGTGTATGGACTATCAGTAACACCATATAGTATGTTCAGGATAAAAATCGACTGTGACATTCTTCGACGATTAACAAGAAATGGTACGTTCATCAGCCTTAGCCGAGATTTATAAGGTAGTAAGTTTACTATTGGAAATTTATTTCATGGTTTCCTAACAATGTTAATTGTATTAATTGTAACATGTTTGTTATTATAATTTTAGTTAATTATTTAATTTGATTTAATGTTATGGTTAAGAAAACCAATCTTTAAAAGTTTCCAGTTAGGGAAGTACGGGAAGATTTTCACAAAGGAGATCAGACAGAGGCCGCTTTTGGACGAAAACTACGATGAATTCGTCACCGAAGTCGTAGATATGTTGCATTGGGTTTTGATCGAACTGCGTAACCCACATCTAAGAACGGTGGACAGAAAGGATTTCAGCAACGCACTTTTGATCCTATTTCCGCAGGAGAGGGGCCGATACTTCAAACCGACGCAGGTTTTCGAAGTGTCCTTTCTCCTGTGTATGGACTATCAGTAACACCATATAGTATGTTCAGGATAAAAATCGACTGTGACATTCTTCGACGATTAACAAGAAATGGTACGTTCATCAGCCTTAGCCGAGATTTATAAGGTAGTAAGTTTACTATTGGAAATTTATTTCATGGTTTCCTAACAATGTTAATTGTATTAATTGTAACATGTTTGTTATTATAATTTTAGTTAATTATTTAATTTGATTTAATGTTATGGTTAAGAAAACCAATCTTTAAAAGTTTCCAGTTAGGGAAGTACGGGAAGATTTTCACAAAGGAGATCAGACAGAGGCCGCTTTTGGACGAAAACTACGATGAATTCGTCACCGAAGTCGTTGATATGTTGCATTGGGTTTTGATCGAACTGCGTAACCCACATCTAAGAACGGTGGACAGAAAGGATTTCAGCAACGCACTTTTGATCATATTTCCGCAGGAGAGGGGCCGATACTACAAACCGACGCAGGTTTTCGAAGTGTCCTTTGTCCTGTGTATGGACTATCAGTAACACCATATAGTATGTTCAGGATAAAAATCGACTGTGACATTCTTCGACGATTAACAAGAAATGGTACGTTCATCAGCCTTAGCCGAGATTTATAAGATAGTAAGTTTACTATGGGAGCGCTATTTTCGATTTTTCGCCATTTTGTTTCTTCTGTGGTTCTAAAACATAAACTGAAAGATTATGAAAAACGGAATACATTGCAAAACGAATCGACGTATGTACCTTTATTTCTAGGAACTGAGACATAAACAGGTTGCGCGTTGGAGTTCCCAACAATTCTTGGAGTTGTTGGGAAAAATCTTTATATAAAATTATATAAATAACTATATTTATATAAAATTAAACATTAAAACAAAAAAATATGAAGGTTTTACATTTGAACCTTCCAGCGCACGAGTCAAATGAAAACTGATGATTTATTTTCTCCTCGTTTTGAATTTTGTATGAAGTTTCGTTTCTCTGTTGAAAGTCGTCATCGTCGCCTTCTGCGATTCAAATTAAAAGCAAGGTTTGTTTTTTCAAAATTTTCAAAATTGGAAATTTATTTCATGGTTTCCTAACAATGTTAATTGTATTAATTGTAACATGTTTGTTATTATAATTTTAGTTAATTATTTAATTTGATTTAATGTTATGGTTAAGAAAACCAATCTTTAAAAGTTTCCAGTTAGGGAAGTACGGGAAGATTTTCACAAAGGAGATCAGACAGAGGCCGCTTTTGGACGAAAACTACGATGAATTCGTCACCGAAGTCGTAGATATGTTGCATTGGGTTTTGATCGAACTGCGTAACCCACATCTAAGAACGGTGGACAGAAAGGATTTCAGCAACGCACTTTTGATCCTATTTCCGCAGGAGAGGGGCCGATACTTCAAACCGACGCAGGTTTTCGAAGTGTCCTTTCTCCTGTGTATGGACTATCAGTAACACCATATAGTATGTTCAGGATAAAAATCGACTGTGACATTCTTCGACGATTAACAAGAAATGGTACGTTCATCAGCCTTAGCCGAGATTTATAAGGTAGTAAGTTTACTATTGGAAATTTATTTCATGGTTTCCTAACAATGTTAATTGTATTAATTGTAACATGTTTGTTATTATAATTTTAGTTAATTATTTAATTTGATTTAATGTTATGGTTAAGAAAACCAATCTTTAAAAGTTTCCAGTTAGGGAAGTACGGGAAGATTTTCACAAAGGAGATCAGACAGAGGCCGCTTTTGGACGAAAACTACGATGAATTCGTCACCGAAGTCGTTGATATGTTGCATTGGGTTTTGATCGAACTGCGTAACCCACATCTAAGAACGGTGGACAGAAAGGATTTCAGCAACGCACTTTTGATCCTATTTCCGCAGGAGAGGGGCCGATACTTCAAACCGACGCAGGTTTTCGAAGTGTCCTTTGTCCTGTGTATGGACTATCAGTAACACCATATAGTATGTTCAGGATAAAAATCGACTGTGACATTCTTCGACGATTAACAAGAAATGGTACGTTCATCAGCCTTAGCCGAGATTTATACGGTAGTAAGTTTACTATGGGAGCGCTATTTTCGATCCAAGACCCACCCTAGATCGTAGAAATAATAATAAAATGAAAAATTTAAAGTACGAAAAGGATATGAACAGCTTCCTTACCAATTCCAATGTTGGAAGATGCACCAAGTAGTGGTAAGCAGAACAACCAGAAATACAGACATTTAAAAGATCGGGTGTCAGATGACAAAACTGCCAGTCAACGAAGAATGAAGATACTTCTAAGTTTGAAAAACCTAGGAATGATAAGAGAACGGATTACGATTTTGATGCCGCTCCATATTATAATGGTGATGGAAATAAAGCTATAATGGATATAAAGCCAATACTAACGAAAACATGAGGAATGTAATGAGTTCGTCTGGCCGCGCACCGCAGCATGGAGATTAAGATGAATGTTGCATAACAAATATGGACTATCAGCAACACCACATAGTATGTTCAGGATAAAAATCGACTGACATTCTTCGACGATTAACAGGAGATGGTAAGTTTATCAGCCTTAGCCGAGATTCATAATTTGGTTACCATGGAAGCGTTATTTTCCATCAAAGACCCCTCCTAGATCGTAAAAACAATAATACAATGAAAAATTTAAAGCACGAAAAGGATATGATAAGATATGATCCTTACCAGTTCCAATGGTGAACACAAAAGAGATTTGAAAAAATTCAAATTGAACGCCGAAGAGTCTCCGAATTCTTCGAGTACTTGCTCCCCGTCTATAGGATTCTTGCCATCAACTTTAACCTCAATAAGTGGCTCAGGTAACGACGCCATAATTTCACAACCTAATTACATAGCAATTGATGTAGAAAAATGTATAGTAGAAAAATCTTATATATGTACATATGTCTACCGCCGGCATGTCTAATTTTGTGGTGCGTATGCGGCCTTCGGTATTTTTAGGCCGAACAGGAACGGAAGCGCCTAGGTGACTACGATAGCAGTAAGGATGAAAACGAAAACCAAGCGAAAATGCCAAAACGCGACTTAGATGCACGTCAAGCAAGAAAGCTGATTACGTGCACAAAGGTCAGCGACTCCACCACCACCATCTGGGTCGGAAGATGCACCAAATAGGAGTACGCAGAATAACCAGAAATATAGACATTTTAAAGATCGACGGGTGTCAGGTGACAAAACTGCCAGTCAACGAAGAATGAAGATACTTCTAAGTCTGAAATACCTAGGAATGATAAGATAACTGATTAAGATTTTGATGCCGATCCATATATAAATTAATGGTGATGGAAATAACGCCGTTGCCAATACTAACGAAAACATGAGGAATGTAGTGAGTTCGTCTGGCAGCGCACCGCAGCGTGGAGATTAAGATGAATATTGGATAACAAATATGGACTATCAGTAACACCATATAGTATGTTCAGGATAAAAATGTGTATTAGATCTTACCAAGGAAATGAAAAATTAATTACTGGAGACACAGTGTTAAAATCAGCACAAGATTTCCGAAGTGGTTCATCCTGTCGATATGAGGATCTGCCAAAACTTAGCTGAAGAGGTTCATATCTCCTCACGGTATGTTCAGGATAAAAATCGACTGTGACATTTTTCGAGCCTTAGCTGAGATTTATAAGGTTTTAAGCTTACTATGAAAGCGCTATTTTCGATCCACGACCACTCCTTGATCGTAAAAATAATAATACAATGAAAAATTTAAAGCACGAAAAGGATATGATAAGATATGATCCTTACCAGTTCCAATGGTGAACACAAAAGAGATTTGAAAAAATTCAAATTGAACGCCGAAGAGTCTCCGAATTCTTCGAGTACTTGCTCCCCGTCTATAGGATTCTTGCCATCAACTTTAACCTCAATAAGTGGCTCAGGTAACGTTTTTGAATGCATATCAAGTCGACGTTGTCGTCTGTATGATGACATCAATTTCACAACCTAATTACATAGCAAATGATGTACTTAATTCATTAGAAGTCCCACGATTTATAATTATACATATGTACATATCCCTTTGTTTCACTTCATTTCGCCATTCTTGTTTTCTTCTGTGGTTCTAAGACATCAACTGAAAGATTATGAAAAGCCGAATACATTGCAAATCGAATCGACGTATGTACCTTTATTTCTAGGAACTGAGACACAAACAGATTGTGCGTTGAATTCTTGGAGTTCTTGGGAAAAATCCTTATATAAAATCATATAAATAACTATATTTATATAAAATTAAACTTTAAAACAAAAAAAAAATATGAAGATTTTATATTTGAACCTTTCAGCGCACGAGTCAACTGAAAAATGATGATTTATTTTCTCCTCGTTTTGAATTTTGTATGAAGTTTCGTTTCTCTGTTGAAAGTCGTCATCGTCGCCTTCTGCGATTCAAATTAAAAGCAAAGTTTGTTTTTTCAAAATTGAAAATTCATTTCATGGTTTCCTTACACTGTTAAGTGTATTAATTGTGAAATGTTTTTTATTATAACTTTAATTAATTATTTAATTTAATATAATGTTATGGTGAAGAAAACCAATTTTTAAAAATTCCCAGTTCTTCATTAAGCGAACATATAATAATATTTTGTTAATTAATTTTTGTGTGAAAAATGGAAATTTGTGCTAATTTGTTTAATAATAATTTTATTTTTAGTATGAATAATTAATTTGTTTAATTTAATAATTAATTAATCAAAAGTTTTTGCGACTTTTATACTCAGGTTTATAGTCGAGTACCGATGAAACATTTTAGAGGCTTTTCTAGCCTCAAGCCTTCACTCACTCATTTCACCCATCTGCCCACTTTTCATTGTCAGATCCACGCCTCCCGCCCAACATATTGCTTTCCAACGATTGGGTAACAAGAATTAACGCAATCTTCTTTTGAGATTTGATGTGACTGACTTACTTTTGCACTTAAATTAAAAACTATTTTTCGCTGCACTCATCTCTTCATATATTTTTTCGGACTGAAAATATATACCTGAAATATATTATTCAAATATCTAATTTTAAAACATAGAGGACGCACTTCTTGCGTCTAGACATAATTAGAAACCGATATTTTTTCACGAAAATTACATTCATTGAAACGCAAAGTTGGCTGCGGTACTTAAGATTTTTTTAAAACAGAAATTTAAGCTTTTATTAGTGCCTTAAACACGATCAGGGACGCAAGACGCAGATTCATTTTTTAACTGTCAAAATTACACGGGCTCTTATGGAGATCGAGAAAAAAGATTGCTTTGCATTTTGCTTCCTTACTTTGCTGCCGCATTTTGCGTCCCGCACCCGAGCTAATTTTAATTTTGACTGACGCAAAAGCGTTCTTGTTCTTCTTCGTTGTTTGTGTTTGTTTACATTTCATTCTTGTTTCTATTTCAGCTGCTGTAAAATTATGTGCGTATTTTTCTGTTGCTTTTTTTATTATTATTCTGTATAATATATTATTTAAATGTATTTCAAATATATTTTAATACAGATTAAAATAAATAAACTCCGAATAAACTTCGAGAATTTTGGTTAGAATGCATATTGTTCTCTACTGTGAAATTTTTGACATTTCATAGTTCTGCTTCCCGAAAATGCTTCTCTGCCATTTGGTTTATATCCGAGCCATTTCTTGCGTCCCTAACTTGAATCTGCGTCTTGTGTGTCTGATTGTTTTTAAGGCATAACATTAGTTGATAAAATAAATATAAAAAGGTTATTTACAGACAAAAATCAGGAATTAGTTTATGTGTTTGTGGTCGTATGATGAATACTTTGAAAACAAAAATACAAAAGGAACATAAATTACTCTGAACGCACCTAAGCGATACTTTGCCAAATACCGCTGCTTTTTCTGACAGCTAAACTAACGAGCTGCTGAATTGAAACAAACTAACGAACTGCAGAACTAAAATAACTATAAACTAAAACGACGAGTGAACTAAAAGAACGAATGAACTAAAAGAACGAATGAACTAGAAGAACGAATGAATTAGAAGAAAGGGTGAACTAAAAGAACGAGTGAATGAAAAGACCGAGTGAACTAAAAGTACTACGAATTGTGGATTAGTTCTTATAGTTCAGAGAAGAAAGAACCACGGTAGAAAGAAGTATTACTTTTTACAAATTTTATTGTTATAAATAATACTATGTAATTGCCTGAACAATACTAATTTCTATAACATAATTAAGGTCGAATAAACAAAAATTATAAGTAAAATTATTATTAATTAAACATGATTATAAACATTTATTTAACTTGTCTTCTTTTCTATTTATTTTAGTATTATATTCGTTTTTTCTGCCATTTCTATATCGTATCCCACGATAACCCACACCACCCAATGACGATGCTCATATTTCCCAATTTGCTCCTGAAATCTGCCCAACTGCAGTAAAAAATATGTAAACAATAGCTATTTTTTATCTTTCATGTTATTTTATTCATGTTTTTCACAAAATAGTTCTAAAAAATAACAAATTGAATAATAAAATGGAAATTCCTGAAAAAAAACCAACAGCACACACAACAAAGATAAACCTATGAGTATGAGTGAGTGACTCGCAGATAGGAACTTTTTACATGTTTCAGTTGTTGTTGTTCATTTCATACATTTCGCTATCCTATATTTTTCATTCTCCCCAATCCTCCAACCCACCAGCTACCACCCTCCCTCCTCATTTATTGTAAATATGTACACATATTTTTATTTATACTCACATATTTTCTTGCATTTTTATATCCTTAACATAAAAATGTCCTTTGTTTTGGTTTTGCTTCGCTATATTTTTGTACAATATAAAAAATACTCTACACAACTTTATTAGATTTATAAATTACAGTTTCTGAATAGAATTTGACCTCATAGAAAAGGTCATGTTGAATATAAAGACCAGGCTATTGGCCTGGCCGAAACTAAAATACCCTACATTTGTCATGCCATGAGTTCGTATGGTATATGGAAAAGTGGGCGGAGGACTCCTTCTATGCTTTTCAAAGCGAAGGACAAACTTAATATACTCTTTGGATGTAGGGTATAAAATATTTGTTTCTTCAAAGAAAAACGAAAAAACGCAGAAGCTAATTTGAATCCTGATAATAGAGTATTCTTTAGTTTAGGTAATGTTAATTATTATATCTACAATAAGTTTGTGATATACAGATAATATCTTTGTTGTTTCTTCAGATGTTGTTCTTCTTCAGACTTTTTAAAGTTTTCCTTGTGAACATTTAATTTCTCGATCTATGACCTGTATATCCTGCTTCTTTATTCGCAGGTACAATGTATATTATATGCAGAGCTATAGGTATATAAGACAAATTATATTAAAGATCAAGTGTGGATAGTGTAGATTAGACGCTTCGGCGGTTCGTTGATAGCTTATTTGTACCATTATATTAGCCATGTTTTTGGTTCGGATCATGGACAAGTGCGACTTTAAAGGCTATGATGGTACATAGCTGCGAAAATATCTTTGAGAAGGTCCATCGTTGGAGAGGACTACGAACGACAAAGTAACCTCCAAATGACCATTGAAACTGACCTGGCCATCGATACCTCAGAGTCTTTGAAGACAATCTTCAGCAAACACAGAAATAAGTACTAAAGAACATCAGTTAAATAAACAAACAATCAAATAAACTTAGAAAACAAAAAAAAACCCCTAAGCAGGTCTCTCTAAATGTCTTCAATATTGACCAAAGTCTAATCTCAGCTCTCAGCTTATCTACAACGTAAGCAGCTTAGCTTAGTTTAGCAAATATGAAGCTAAAGACCGAAACCATTTATTAGCTTGGAGCAACAGACAAAACATTGATTTCCACCGTATTGACCTGTGACAGGAAGGTGATTATTGAGGTCCACCAGAATCAGTCTCCAATCTCAGAGATTCCATGAACCTCAGAGAAATGTTCGTAGAAAAAAAGCAAAAACTAAACATACTCGACTTAGATATCAATTGAATGGCACAACAACAACAAGTAGCTGATTGAGTCAATTTGTAGGTTTGGTCAAATAAATAAATAAATGCTGTTTAGATAAGATTAAAAAAGACCCCAAAAAAAGCATAGAAAGGAAAAAAGTCATAGGATTGGAAAAGTAGAAAAAAGTCAGCCAAGGAGAGTTCCAAAAAATCCCAAGATTTGGTAAAAAACTTAGAAACAAAGTCCTAGAAACAAAACCAGAAGATCATAAAACGCAGTCCCCAAAAGAAAAAAACAGAAACATGTTAACGAAATAAACCAAAAAACATCTAAGAGTAGATTTAATTTTTTATTATAATACTCCAAAGATTGGCATTTGATTTGTTTTTTTTTTCATGGAAGCAACACCTTGTTTATCGAAGCCACCCACCCTCGGAAATCTTCTTTTCATGGGTATCCGCTTCTCGTTTCTCCGCTACTCGCCCCCACTTCCGCCCCCCCTCCCAACCCTCTCCAACTTTTACACCCTACAAAACTATTTGCACATTATATTGGTCTATACTATAAGAATCTACTGGGGTATTTTTTTCGCATTGAATACTTTTCCTTACTCATCGTTTCTTATTAAAAGTGTGTGTTTTTTGTGTCCTTTGTCCTGTCCAACAACATGTTGTTGCTGTTGCTGTCGTTGTCGTGGTGTGTGGTGGGCTGGGGGAAAAGAGGGAGTTGGGTTGGACACACATACTACAATATATGTGAATTGTATCGATATTGAAGTGTCGTTAAAATAGTACTGAAGTTCAGTTTAGTTCAGAGTGAGTGAGTTCAAAGGTCAACTTATTAAGATGGGAAATTTATTAAGCTTGGAGAGGGGAGGTTGATTGGACACAAGAAGACTTTTCGTCTTTTGTTGCAAACTTCATGATTGGAAGTTGTTAACGATCCCTCCTCTCTATCGACATCTAACTACTATGTGCAAATGGTTATGAAGAAGAAGAGGGGGGGGGGGGGAGGGGAAAGAAGAAAAAGAAAAGGACGACGATGAACAAGAAGAAGAAGAAGAAGAAGAAGAAGAAGAACTGTAACAACTTGTTGTACATGAGGTTAGTGTTTTTCTATCTGCTATCAAATAACCAAGCGTGAGGTCGTGAGTAAGGATTCGACGGTGTTGTGGACAAGGTGACAACTGAAATACACACACACACACAAACACACATGTAAGCACACAGACTTATATACCCAATACATATGTTTGTTGATGGCATCATTAGATGACAATCGCTGCAAAGAGGATGAACAAATAATGAGCCAACGATGAGGGGCATCTCAGCTTCTGATGCTTTGCTGGGGTTTTTATAGATTTCTCTTTTTTTTTTTGTTGGATGGACTCTGCTTCTGTCTGTCCGTCTGTCTGTGTATGTTAACAATTTGGCCCACCCACCTTGCTACTTGCCGATTCTGTTCTGTTCTGCTGTTTTTTCCTTCTGCAGTTTAGTTTTCTTTTTTTCTCAATTTTATTGACTCAACCAATTCAACAGGGTTCAGCAGCGTATTTCTTTAATTTATTTTGCCGAATCATCAGCGTCATCATCCACATCATCATCGTCGCCATCATCATCATTATTGTGATCATTGTCAACTCATTCGCTTAACTCATTTCTTGTTGATATTATTTTGATGCTTAATATTTGTTTTGTTATTCTTTTGTTATTCCCTTCGACATTCGACAGTCTGTTGTCGCCATTCTTTCGTGTTGTTGGTCTGTTCGATTCTCCAATCGAATCAACTCAACTGAACCGAGACTAGAGTCTGAGATGCTGCTCAGCGGCTGCTACTTGCAATCAGCAGCATTTCAATGCTCTCTCAGCAACTTTTTTAATAACAGCAACAGCAACAACAACAACAACAACAACAACAACACCAAGCAAACAAAAGCATATTTCAAGCATTCGAAATCGAATTCAAACGATGATTCTGACGCATTCTTCTTTTGCGTCGTGCCTCTTCTGAGGTTCCTCTTCAGACTTCAAGTGCTCATGTGTTCAATACGCTGCTTTACGGCTCGTAGCTCGTAGCTTACAGCTTTCCTAGCTGCCGGCGCTACAGTCTTCTCTCGCGATTCTGTTGTTGAATGGAAAAAAAACAACATAATGTTTGCTGTTGCCACCGAAACAAGTGCTTTTCCAGTGACTAACATAATTTTTACAACGATTTTCAAATTTGTGGATCCATTAAAAGGATAGAAAAAGGCAAGAGAAAAAAAGGAAGAAAACAAATTTAGGGGGGAAAAGTGGCGGTGGGGGCGGGGGAATAGCGTGGTGAGAGGAACAGAAGAGCCACTTTGAAGCAATTCTTGTTTATTCTCACTTTTGTTATGAGATTTTGATTGCTGGTGTTGCTCTGATCTGATTGCTGATGGGTTTATTTTTAGAGCAATTTTTGTTTATTTAGGAACTTTAGTGAAGGACCTAATAAGTGGTTAAGAATGCTGAAGAATGAACGAATGAATGAAAATAATTTGAAGCACTTTAAATCGTTTCAACTCTTTTAACGATTTAATGGTTACACACAAGACCAAGTTAATTCCGAGTGAAGAGGTCCCTCCATTATTTAGTAAACTGAGACTAAATGATGCGTGATAATAACGGGTTGGCTGAAAAGGACTGAAATATTGCAGTGTTAAATAATTGAAATAATATTAGCATTAAATATTCATGTTATCTGAAGAATAACAAGAAGAAGATAGCTTTAAATAAATATAGTCTAAGAGAAGATTTTAAAAGAGCGTCTTATTTAGTTTTTAATCGAAGGGAATCTGTCCGTCTCTTTCCCGACCTCCTTCTGGGTCTCTGTCTGTCTCTGTCCGGGTTTCCCTCTGTCTATCTCTTTCTCCATCTTATCTGTCCACCTCTGCGACTGTCTCTCTGTCGGTCTATTTTTTATATGTATTTCTATCGGTTTCTCTGTTGGTCTCACCGTCTGTGCCTTTTGTGCTGTTCTCTCTCTCTCTCTCTCTCTTCCAATTCTCTGTCTCACTCTCTTTCACTCTTTTTGTATTATTTGTCTAGCATCTGAACATCGTTTTCTCTGAGCGAAAGTGAACTATTTTTGTCATTTATTCACCTGTCTAGTTTATTCCTTGGCCAATGTTGCCACATAAAATAATTAATGAATGTCACAGCGACGAATTTCTTGTGTTATTTTGTGGAACGCGAGCTACACGCGCAACAATCGTTGGCTACAGTGACAGCAGCTAAAGCAACAGCAAAAGCATCCAGAACGAAATAATTTCATGAAATATCATCAGACGAGTGACATAACAACACGCACACAACAAGCAAAGACACAGAGTCAAAGAGACATCCAAATAGAAGGACAAACAAATAGACAGGCACACAGACGGACGGATAGAGGCAGACAGACAGCTGGACAGACATAGCACAAGACACAGACGGACACAAGCAGCTCGGATGCATCTCGGAAGATTCCTGGCTCAGCATGAAAGTAAAAAGAGCAGCAGCAGCAGCAACCAACGAATCCGCTGTCCGCTGTCTGTGCGAATATCGTTTGTCAACATTTTTGGCATACTTGGCGTCTATATTAAGTGAAGCCTGCAGCCGGAGAGTCCGACGCATGGGCCACGCACTGGGAAACTTTGGAATGCAACAAATGATGAAGACTGAAATCGTGGAATTATTCGCGTGTCGTATCGATGATCGTAACACATCGTACAACAAACACCACAAAAAAGATGGATGGATGGATAGATGGATCGATGGACGGAAGTAAGGAAGGAAGGACGAAAGGAGGCATCCATTTGAGACGAACGAGGTCCATCTAGGAGAACGGTCGAGAAGCGACCAGAGGGGTCGGGAGGGGACGAGAAGCGATACACATTTGAACACATTCACGGAAGCGCTGAGAATTTTTGTCCTTCTCCTCCATAATTCCGCCAGGATATCGTGAACATCCTTGAGACATTCGCCTAGTCAAGTGCTTTCTTTCATCTTTAACTTAGCACATTGAATAAATTCTCAAATAAAAATCATTAAAGTGTGTTCAGTTCTTGGTTTCTGCTTAATGTTTAATATGAAAAGTTATTATATTTGAATTGAAATTCTTTCTAATTTCCCTTCAACCTTTAATTAGTGTTCAAATGTTGTTTACTGCGCATTTTAGTAGATTGTTTTTAACAAATGTTCCAAGAATAATTTAATAACAGAGCATGATTTGCCTGTGCTGAGACTCTCAACAAGCCTCCTTGATCAAGGAGCCTTAGCGCCAGTCTCAGGACAACAACAACCACAACAACAACGACAACAACAACAACAATGACAACACTGACACCTCAGTTTTCGGTTTCGTTACTGCTTCGTGGCCCACGTGGCTCTCTTCACCCTGTCATCCCCTCACTAAGGTTGTGTCTCGCTCGCTCTCACTCTCTCACTTTCTGTCTCTCCCTCTCTCACTCTCCCTCTAACCAACACTATTTATGCTATCATTTGAGTCAACATCAGTTACGACGACATCCCAAACGTGTCAATCCAATTATCTACCTTTGCAAGTGAAGAAATGTTTTGTGACATGTTCAGAAATACCGTTAAGCTTGGCGTCACATGATACCTGATGATACCGGGGAGTACATGTTGCTTGCAGCAGCGCCACCTCCAAAAATTTCCGACTTCAACTCACATCACCATCATCATTGTCATCGTCGTTGTCATTCCTCTTGCCACCCACCACCCACCTCCTTTTAACACTCCCCCCCTCACAGCGTTCTCTATTCCTCTGTCTCTTTCTCTCGCTCCTCCATTTGTCTCCGTCTTCAGACTCTCGCGTGTCATAAACAACGACAGGCAGGACTCATTCGATGCCATGGGCGAATATCAAATTGGATGTTGTTTGTTGTTGTAGTTGTTGCTTGAGTATTGAATGCACATGATTGTCCCCATAATTTGTGTAAGTAAACCCAAACCTGAGCTTGTAGATTGTGTTGAGCGAGTGTGTGCGTGTGTGTGTGTGTTGGTGTAGTGCCCATTTTGGCCGCATAGAAGGCTCAGCTTAAAAGCGGCCTCTACCGGGAATTATGACATCCTACGAATTAGCAACACTACATGCCTTCGAGGCGTAGACGTTAGAGCCAGCCATCGAACCAACGCAACACCCATTCAATCACACCGCACTGTACCCCCGCAGATGTGTACCCCCTGAAAAAAGGGGGCTCCCCAAAAACTGATCCCAACGGAAACTGAAAAAATCGGAGTATCCAAAGAAGAATCCTGAATGAGATGAGAGTAGGTTTGTTTTTGGTGGGTGAGTGAGTGAGTATGATCGGGGGACAGGAACGCTGACGGGAACGGCGACGTCCGGAACGAGGGGGAGTCCGTGGGCGTGTGAGTCAAGGTATAAAGAGTGCTAAGGATGTGAAGGGTGGCAAGAACACTTTCAACAGCACAGCACAACACAAAACAATAGAACCAGCAACAGAAACAAAGACAACAACAGCAACGAAATTTTGTGCAGCTCATCAAGAAAACTAGATACAATTCAGCAAATTGTATTCGCAGGATTGTATTCTCGAGATATTCTCCTGATTGGCGTTTTGTATCCATCTCCATGCTGTTAACAACAACACCAACAACAACAACAACAACACAACAACACCAAAATCAGTATCAACATCAACGCCAACACTAACAAAATTGGTGCCACTCGTCTTTTAATTTCCAAACGAGTCCGAGTTCGTTGTGAGCGCTGCTGTTGCTGCTTCTTCTGCTTCCACTCCATTCAAGCCAAACAATGGACTCGATTTCGAGGTGTTTCTTGCAGCTGGCCATTTATAGACACTAAAGACCACGGAGGGCGGGCAGTGGGGCTTCCTTAGGTTGGCAACTGGATCTAGATGAGAATGCATGCACTCGAGATCAATTAAATTAGTAGAAATCTGCTGACTTCATGCTGGATATTGAAGATGAAGTGGACGGGGGAGGGGGGAGGGGGGCGGAGGGATGACATGAAAGAAGAAGATTCATTTATAAATGAAGATTCGTTAGCAACACTTTCGAGCAACAGAGTTCGATTTACTATAATGCAAGCTTACGTGATTGCGTTCGCTTAGTGTTTGTTTTTAAAGGAGGCCATAAAATAAAATTTAGAATAAAAATTTAGGAATAACAGTTTTTGAGCAAAGCAATAACTGAAGTGGAACTAATTTGATATCCTTTTCGAAAGAAATCTGTCTGGGCTGTTATTTCAGAGGCTTCCTCATCAAAAATCTCAGTTGATAGACAAGATGATTATGATATAAATGTTATGTACATATATACTTTAGCAGAACTCAGATTCTTTATATTATTGAGATTTCTCCAGAGATAATCTGGTGATGGATAGCCAAAGCATTAAAGTCTCTTAAATCCACTTTATAAATAATATTCTCTCTTTAGGTTTTCACAAATGGCTTTCATCCTGTCAACTTCCATGTACACGATTCGATTTTTAGGTATGTTTAGAGTATCAAATTTCAATGAATTTATTTGAAAGTTTTCAGCCTTTATGAGGTACCTATACAACAATCTGATCAATCAACATCGTAGTTGACCCGATTTCATTCTTAATTCCTACGTAGAACCTTGCAATTAACAGTGCATAATCCTTCGTAAATGTGATCCATGATCATTTCCTTGTTCTCTACTTACTCATATTATACACAAAGTTGCAGTCAAACAACCAAACATTGGCCACATTTGTGAACACATCGAATTCCCAGAGAATCTTTGGCATTTACATAGAATTTATAGCAACATACTTGCTTCTGAAATCCATACAGATCCATGTCACTTTTTATTCTCTACACCAACTCGCAGCAAGAAAAACTACGAGTGTATATAAACTAAATACTTGGCTTGTGTGTGTTTATCTGGAGTATTTGTCTAGGACGAAGTGTCCAAAGAGGAAGACAGAACCAGGACTCCGTGGTGGTGCTTATTTCAGACCAAGTAAATCTGATTGTTGGTTGTACGACATTCTGTAGTCGAGTATACAGAAAATGTGAATGTTTCCAAAGATGCCTGAACTTTTTATATACTCTGTATACTTAATAAGCGAAACTTTCTCGTTTTTTTTCGTCGGTAGGAGGGGGGGACGGGAAGGGGGACACTCAGTGGTGATTGTGTGACGCAGTTCTGTCTATTCTGAGGCTTCTCAAATTCTCACAATACATCCACCATCCATCCATCCATCCACCATCCAAGTCGAAGCATCTCATTACGTATGCAAGACGCGTTTGTCAAAATATTGATTGAAGCCAACTGGCTGTTGTAGACCCAACAGCATCTCACTCTCTCTCTCTCTCTCTCTCTCTCTCTCTGTCTCTCTCCCTCTCCGTCAAGCAGGTTAAGGCTAGGTTAAGTTAAAGTCAAGTAAAATTGGTGTAGTTGGTGTAGATATTTCTTCGATGGTTACTTTTAAAGTATATAAGTTTAAGTTTAAGCAGAATTTCGTAGCAAATAACAAGGCTACGTTGTTTTTTTTTTGTTTTGGATTCGGGTCTTCTGCTTTCTAAGGTTTATTGGCCAAAATTAATGAGCCTAACGGTTAACTGAAACGGGTAACGAGGTTTTCGGAAGACAAAAGAACAAAACGACGGGATGGCAATAAATAAAACTGTTTGTGACAGCAAACGTCAAAAGAAGAAAACAATCAAATTCTCTGAAACCTTTCTGAGGGCAGCAGAAGGAGCAGCACCAAAAAATGGCACAAATTTAAATGGCCTTTTTTTTTTTGGAACCATTCCACCGCGGCTCCTGCAAGTCAATCAATTTCTTTAAAGCCAGCTTCACGCATCGCCGGCAGAGCGAGCAGCCAGAAGAACAGCGGCGCGGCAACAACGCGGTTAAAATGGCGCGCCGAAGCGTATTCATTGAGGAGATCGCCTGGACGATCGACGCGATCGCATCGTCATGTCATATTCAATATCGTGCATGCTTTCGTACGTCGCTGTGCCGGCCTGCGGACGAGGACGAGGACGAGGACGTGGACGTGGACGAGATCCCAAAACGGTGCAACATAAATCGTCAGCTGTCATGTTGAGAATTCCTGAAGCCGTAAGCAAGGAGCTGGTAGGATGGAACCAGAGGCCTGTTTTCGGTTGTTCGTTGTCGCTGCTTACAGCGCAATGAGAGATGTAACCCTGTTTGTGGGGCAAAAACAAAAACCACCACAAAGTTGACGAAAGCCCCAGCGCAGAAGCGTGCTCTGTGCCGGACAGGTACTCATTCAGGCTCAGCATCCAATCCGATTGCAGGGATTGGCTTCTGTTTCGGTACGAGTACTTGCGATAAGCTCCTTCAACAGATAACCCCCAACAAGGACAGAGTACAGGGAAGCCAAAGAGTTGTGACATCGACGACATTTTCAACCGTTCCTCGCAAGATCACTCGCGATGCGAACAGAAACCACACGAGATTAATACATTTCCGGTAGCTGACTCGGCTCACGTGAATAAAACAGTCGAAGACACTTAATCTACATACCGTTGCTTCATGGCAAAAGCTTTCGTTGTCCTCGACAAGTGCGACTCTCGCTCGATGACTCGTATCTGTAACTTTCAACGTAATGTGTAACTTTTTCGTCTTCAAAGAAGAGCCTTCCAAACATTATCTGCTGACCACCAGATCTGGCCATCTTCACACACCAGCAAATCGAAGAACCACTGAGAGTGGAGAGCCGCAAAGTAGAACGGATGAACGCAATATTTTTGGGAACATGTCTGTCTTTCGTCTTGATCAGCAAGATTTCAGCTGCGGCCTATCAATCAATACGTCAGCGTATCGTCCGGACGAAGCAGACAAGTTGGGAACCAGCCAGCCAACCCTTTTGGGAACATTCTGATCATTCTGCCGGTCTGCCGGTCTGCTGTTCTTCTCAGTCTGCATCCGCAACGATCATTCAGGGACTCGCAAGTGCACTGATCTAAATTTACTCGCTCGCAGCATTATTTCGCCGAGAAGAGCTACTTAAGGTTCGACTATCCTAATCAACACTGATCAATGGTTATGATATGAGACCGTCGGCTACGAAGTCGTGGTCGCAGAAATCCCAGCCGATCTGCTGCTTGAACCCCAACGAATCTGCTGGTCGGTCGCTTAATTGGAATGGAATGACTACGAAGGTTTGTAAGATCGCTGAGAATGACAATTGCGAATGTCAAAACGCGTGAAGAATGGAATGCAATCGACGATCCATCCGACCATTCAGCCAGTCAACAAACCAGCCAGCCATCCAGACATTCAGCCATCCAGCCAGACATCCAGCCAGCCGGCCAACCTACCAACGGAATAAACAACCGGCCAGGCAGCCGATCAATCGATCGATCGATCGAACGATCGCTGTATGAGTCCCGCTTACGATTGCGTGATTGACATTCATTTTGTGTGCTGGTGCAATTGGTTTGGTGTTGATGTGTACAGGAATGGGTTAACATCATTACGACTTTATCTTGAATGGTGGCTCGCCATTTAATGACGTTACATATTGCGAATGTTCTGTTAAGTGATATCGATCATCAATGATCGTGTTAATAATGCTTTTTAAATATTTTAATGATGATCGAGTGCAGACCGACTCCCAGTACGACGATGTACGGTGGACGTGTGCGAAGCAATGGCATTCATCTACTCGTATATACATATATACGATTTATACTCGTATATTGTATATCATATTTTTGTTTTTGCTTAAGCTGATCACGGGCCAGCGATCATCTTGCAGCCGGCTGTAGACACTGTAGCGCCAGCTTCTCAAAGGTTTGCAAATCTTCCTAAGGAGCGTCCTAAAGAGCGCTTCAATCAGATTGCCGAAGTCTGAGAAGTGAAGAAGCCTGAGCTTTGGGCTCCCTGGTGCCGTCCTCGTCCCGTTTCGTTGGCGTGCGCACGCTTCCACATTCGCGGCTTCCTAAATCTAGATCTCACTGTCAAGTTCCTTTTAATTATCCCTGCGGTGTTAATTAGATTTTTTTGTTGGCCGTCTTTAAAAGGTTGTCTGGGTTGTCTATGTTGGTCGCTTAGTTGCGAGTTGCTTGTTTGGCTTTCGGTAAGTTTGCGCCGTTGCGTGATTTAAAGAGCTTCATTAAGTTCGTGAATTCGACTAAATCACGCGCTGGCGCATGTAACTAACACCAGAGGATGTGGCACGGTTCAACGGATGCCAGCGATATGCTGCACAACTGGCTGGATGGCGGTACGATCCACGTAATTTAGATCCACGCTATCTATCAATCTTATTTGGAAATTTTACTGCCACATGAAAGGCATCAGAAGGACGGGACAAACGAAGGAGTGTTGCTTTAACTTACCACATCACCACATATGGACCATATTCGGTACACAAATTAAACGTGCGAATAATATTATATGTGTAAGTAACTACCTATGAAGTTTTTACCTAAAGAAACAGTTAGACTTCAGAATAATTTACTGCAAACACATCCATTGATCCATTTTAGCTTCCAGGAGAAGAGTGTTTCCCTGAAGGGAACTACACCAAGGTTCTATTTATTTAGATTTCTATATAATTAAAAAGGTTGCTCTAAAGTGTGGAATAATAATGATTATGTTTATTTATTGAATTTTATATTTTATTAAAAAACCAGATGGAGTGTTCTTTTGGGCCCGGTCGAAGTTCAGACAACATCCACCCTCCGTCACCCTACACTGATTCGTGTGGCATACGGGAAGGAATGGAGGACCCCACCTATATTTGGGTGAGTATATAATATAGATCATAGATGTTATATTCTGTTATCTTACGTAACTATAGAAAATCGATACACGGAATATTTTCCTTTCTGATTGATTCCTTCTTCGAGTATTTTTGTTTGAGTTGTTAACCTCGAAGAAAATCAGATCATTTGGCGTAGCAGGTGGTTTAATTCTCTGCTCTTGTATTAGTTTCGGCATCTCGTATGTGACTAAACATATGTTTCTCTCGATTTTTACGAACGAGTACGGGTTATCGTAGGTCTTTCATTCAGCACCGATTTCTGCTGATTTATCGCAAGTTACTTAGACGTGTGAAACCTCTAAGGATTTGACGTGATATTGGCAGTTGTTGTTGCTCGACTCCACATGGGGTGACTTTCGTGTGACGCTTGATACGCGAACCGGATTTTTACGCGCATCGAGAGTTATCAATATGACGACTTTATGAAGCCATCATCCCCGGGTACATGCCGCCGAACCATGAGTACTGTGCACCGAGTTTTTATTGCTGGCATAGAGTCCACTTATTGTTATTATTAGAGTCCAACTGAATGAATGACCGGAGGCGTCTTTCGTCTAGCAGGCCGATGCGACGATGCGACGATGCGGCGATGCGGCGGCTTCTATCGATTGGTTCAATTTATTACAATAAATTCTCATCGTCAGCCAGAGAAACAAACGGACGAGTACCCAATCTGGAACCCAGGGCTTTCAATGTTCGAACGGACCCGGCGCCGTGACGTCCCCTGCTTTGGCCATTAATTTCTATTAGCGTTTGGCAACAAATGAACGCCCTCTAGAAGTAAGAAAAAAAAAACAATACAAAGGATAAGTAACAAGGAAACGGAAATAACTAGAATTTTTTTTTGTATCTGCTGTTGTTGTTGTTGTTGTTCGACTAAGTTGTTTCTATGTTGGCATCATTTGTACGAATCGAATGTATGCTGAATTTGTTGTAAATTGTTTTTATGACCTTCCAGCGTGTGAGAGGACGAGGACAGCAGCACCGGCACCAGCATCGGGTGGACGGCATCCTGTATTTATTTATGCCGAATGGCTTATTCCCGGATGAATATGCAAAGATGCTTTTCCATAACTAATATGGCCGAAGATGATTTACGGACGACAGGCATACGAATGACCTGAGACACCCGCAGTGCAGATTCAAGAAGGGAGGGTGGCCTCACCGACGTCGAATGGTGACGTTAAACTTCATTAAGTAGTGCAATTATAATGAGCATAAAACCGTGAAGAAGGCCACTCTGCGGAAATCAATCGGATGAGCAATGAGACTGACTGACGCTGAAATATCAACGTTGATATAAACGCGTACAGAGCACATCGATTGACGAGCATCAGCATCAGCATCAGCGTCCATCGAGCTAAGGAACCAACGATTCAAAGAGTGATTCCACGCTTATTTGGGAGGTCTTAAAGTGAAGCCACGAGGACCCACTTGAAGCCGTAGCCGAAGTACTGCGATAGTATTTTGAGCACGGCACGAATTCGGTTCTCTGCTTTCGGCTTTCGGCTTTCGGCGTGCTTTCCGCGATAATCTCGGGGGAATTTTATTAGTGATATTAAATGCTTTGGTACAGCGAGAAAGGCAATGAAGTGCTGCCAAGTCAAGTGCCGGTGAGCGGCGGGGAGGGGAGGAGAGGTGAGGAGGAGTGGAGTGGAGTGGAGTGGAGTGGAGGTTATCTAGCCAGGCAAGCAATTCTTTGTTTGCTTTACTTCGGATGTTGGTTTTTTATTGTTACTCGTACTTTTTTGGCTTTGCTTTTGTGTTTTGTTATTTTCTGGATCCTTGATTAAGGAAGAATCCTCTGCAATTCGTAGCTAGTGCTTGGAACTTTCGAAACTGCTGCTAACGGTGTTGTTTTTATGTAAGTGTGTGTGTGTGTGTGTGTGTGCCATTTAGTCTACTCTGTAGTATAATTGTACTTCTGAATATCCGAGTATATACACAATAAATATCTGCTTACAACACAACAGACAGTGGAATAGAATAGAAGAGTCTAGAAAGCCATTGTTGCCATTTCGAACTCATTTTATTCATCTCTCAACAACATTCAATTCGGCTAAATTGTTTTTGCTAATCAGCGTCATTAAGCAGTTGAGAGAATGACGGAATGAGCGAAGGAGTGATTGGGATGAGAAGAGGGAACTCTGTTTTAAAGACAAGTCCAGCAACTATTCTGCAGCAAATATTTATAATATAATATCTGAAGCTTAAGTACTCGGAATATTTAAGCAATACACTCTTTTGGAGGTTCCTCCGTAGTCTCTTGTTGAGGAATGTTTTAATTTTGTCCTCTATATACACATACAAGACCCTTGATATCCTCCATCGATTTCAATATCCTGGAGCTCTTCTATTCCCCTCTTTTCGATGTGATATTCAGAATCTAAGACTCTTTACTTCTGTATTCATTGAGATTAAATCGGTTCCTGGAGACTCGCCTTCGAGATCGTGACGATTCACTCTTAATCCCTGGTTGATAAAACGTATTTGAGCCCCATTTTTTATTTCTTAGCCATATCCCATTTCATTGCAGTAATTTTTCTTGTCATGGCGGCTTCATTAAATTCGCACTGGCTTTAAAGTGACGATAAGCGACAGAAAGGAAACCATGCGAAACATGCGTTGGTGGTCCTCCTCCAAAGCAGGAACAACAACAAGAAAAGAAGCAAAAAAAGCAGGAAAAAAGCCTCCGCAGCAATATAACCCTGCCGAACTGCAGACAATCAATCTCCTCGCTGTGTCCCTGCTCTTCTCTCGCTTTAATTCAATTTCGACTCTGACATCTGCCTCTGGCCGCCGCTGATGGTCCTGCCTGCAGCCTGGCGGCCTGGCAGCCCGTCACAAGCCTTCGCCGTGATGTGCTGCAATCGCTGCATCCGAACGTCGCAGGCAGTCGTGCGGAGACATTTTGGGATAATCCACTCGGTCGGGGGCAGTAATTCTTCCACATTTTTGCGCTTCTGGCTGCTGGCTTCTATCTCCTTTTTTACGCTGCTTCACAGGACATGTCGCAATGTTTGCGTAGGACTTTAAGAATGCCGTGAAGGCTCGCAAAATAAATATGTGTGGTTTTTTTATTTAAAGAAGCGGAGGAGAGCAAAGAAACGAACAACAAAAAAACGAATCACCCCGAACCACCCCAAAGGATATTTTGACAGCAGCATTAAATTCGCTTTTCTCCCGCGTGTGTCGAATATTCCGAGTATTTTCGCCGAATGTGCAGCAAAATAAGGATAAACGGTTCGGGCGCAAGTTGACAACCGTCAACCGGTCTGGGTGCTTTGTCCCGTTGTGGGGCAGCGTGTGTGGGAAGTCCGAGCCCGAACGTCGCTGCTGCTGCTGCTGCTGCTGCGAAAGGGTTAGCAAAAGCAAAAACGTCACTTAACGGACATCACTGACTGACGTTGCAAGGTTTCTTTTGACGTTATTAAAAATCCATACGAAATCGAAGAGAGCTCGCTTCCTCCTCCCCCCCCTCCTCATTGTCTCCCTCGCCGCCGCCGCTCCTCTGAAGAATGGTATTTAGTCAAAGTATCGCCCTCGGCGACAAAATTAATCTGAAGTTAATTTGATTCGCCTGAATAGCAGATTTGTGTCAAGCTACTCGTCGTGACGTCGATTTGACGACGTCGCACGAGCTGAGTCACCGCTGAGCTTAAGTCAGCGAGCTCAACACCGCCGAGTATCGATTCCACGCTGCCCAGTTTTCAATTAATTCGTACGGGGTCACTCGGATTCCCATATGCACGTCCTTCGGAGGGTGTTGGCGGTACTTAATGACGAATTCATAAGGTGCGTCAAGGGAAAACTTAACCGTCTGTTCTTCGATTTCCTCGCATTAGATTCGTTGTGAGCGTCCGTCGCTGAGTCGCCCGCCGATTCTTTGTTTCGCTGATGATCGATCACATTTACTTTGTAAATAACTGCTAAATAATTATAGAAATCATCAAAACAACAACAGCAACAGCAACAATAACAATAAAAACAACAGTGGCGACGACGAGGACGAGTCTTTGTTAGTCTGCGTCTGAGATCCTTTTTGTTTTTTCGTTGTTGTTGTTGTTGTTGGCTAAAGTGTCACACGTTCTGAAGCGTTGTGTGGATTTTTTGTTACCCTATTTTGTGGAAAAAAATGCCTCACATCTGTCATGAAAATTTCTAAATTGTCATTGCCCCCGGCCACCCTTGCCATCTAATTGCTTCTTTAGTGTGCCCAATTTGTGGAGTACCAAGAAGGCAAAAAAAAAGGAAACACCCGTAAAGACCGCACGGTTTTTTGCTCGCCGTTTCCACCTTCGAACGAGCGGCAAGAGTTTAAAGTCGGCCGGCGGCTATTTTCACGATGGCACTCAGAGTTACCAGCATCGCTTTTGTTATCGTCGAACTGTCATTCGAATTGTTAACGATTGAGGTCGAACAATCGCATTACAATTCCAGATCCATAGACGCAGAATCGTGCACTATAATCAATACATATAATTGTACTCAGCGCAGAGCAGACGCTCAAGGATTTTCCAATAGCTTCCGCTCGATTGGAGAAAACGATCTTCACAGATGAACATATAATAAATTATCGCTTGAATATGTGAACCATTTGAATGCTTAGAGAGAAGCTAGCGTAGAAGACTTAAGAGAGTGAAAGAGCTTAAGGATTCTAAGAGTACCAGCAATCATACGATTAAACGATCTATTTTAACGCCTACGGGAGGTGATCTTCACAAAAGAACAGAGCCTATAATAGTTTGTCGCTTGAATAAACAATCGAATTTAATGCACAGGAGAACCTATGAATTAATTAAAGATATGGAAGCGAGGAACAGATATTCTATTCCAGTTTTCTAAATGTAATGGAGTTCAATGGGTCTCGATCCTAATCAAGAATCCAAATAAAAAGTCGCAAGACGTACATTCCCAGAACTAAGAAGTGTTCTTCTTAAGGAGAGGAAGAAGAGGAAGAAGAAGAAGAAGAAAAGAAGGAAGAAGAACAAGCTTTTTTTGAACCACATTCAGATTGAGTTCTAGTTAAAGGTTGTATCTACACAATGACAAAGTAAACTAAATATAATATATACATATGTATGTATGCATGTACAAAGTGTATGTATGTGTACCATTATATGTATGTATGTATGTATGTATTTTGGTAAAAGTGTGAAATCTAAAATTCAATGAAGTCAACTCGAGCCGACTCGAATGGCCGGCATATCTTCCGGAGATGAAATAAACTCTTGCATGGCGATGGCGATGCCCTCAAACTTTGGCGATCAAACAGAAAATATAATAAGTTGAGACCGAGTGCTGACTGACAGTGACTGTCGTCTGTCGTCTGTCGCCTGCCGTCACTGAGTCCATGGGGACGGCGGAGGGCCCAGCAAAAAACAACAACGGAGCGGCGTGGTGCTGGAAAAAATGTCAAAATTCGATTGTTGCTGATCAAAGGAAACGCACTTAAAAAATGCTAAATTGAATTTTCTGGTCCAGCACCTCGCACGAGGCTTTCGTAATAACGTAACTGACGACGTTAACGCGTTAACGTGACTGACTCACTGACTGAATGGCAGGCTGATTGACTGAATGCTTGACTGAATGCTTGGTTGAATGAGTGCTGCTGCGGCTGCTGTCTGCGCTGTCAGGACGGGGACGAGGGTTGTTGGTGTCCGGGTAGTGTTAAAATGAAATTACAAAAAAAAAAAAAAAGAAAACGCAAAAAAAACATCCTCTCGAAAGCATTTTGAACCAGTTCAACCAACGATTTTCGTTAAATATGCTTCACGGATCGTTTTTTGTCGCTGCCGCGTTTGAATTTCGAAAGTGCGAATTCCCGCAGGATTTCCAATTTAAAATCTAAAGTGGCTGAAGTGAAGTGGCAAAGCCTGAAAGTATGCTGCTCCGCTGTTCCGCACTCTCTCAAGTGGCCGGAGCTAATAAAGCGTCATAGCTTAGAGGCAACACTTGCCGCCGCACTCGACGTCAGCGGCATTTGTTGCGCAATCAAACGCACAATAGATGGCGCTGCGTTCAAGTGCCATTTGGTAACTTATAGCCTCGGGTCAAATTACACACTTACGAATGCTCTCGCAGAGACAACGTTAACAGGTACTCGAGGTGGCTGGCCATGCAGAAGGGGTGAAACCGACTGCAACCCTTACCGCGAGCTGCCAACTCCAACCACTCTGCGAAGCACGACCATGAATTAAAAGCATTTAAGTGCTCGCCATACCAGCGAAAGCGTCTCTCCTCTGAAATGATGCTGGTGCCGCAGTCGACCGAATTCAAAGCTTACTCGCAGTTCATTATTAATGATTAATGATAAGCATCTTCATGGAACAGCAAACAACAACAAGCCAGCCAACCAACCAACCAAGCAGGCGGCCAGACGATGGAGAAACGCAACCCTTTTGACACCGTTACTATTTTTAAGCATCAGAAAGGCTTTTCTCGCCTTTCCACGTGATTAAAGCGATGCCGGCGACGCCTTCCCGCAAGACATTTGCGTTAAATTGGCAACATTCAAATGAATGTCGGCTGGATGACGAAAGCCACGAAAGGGTTCTCCACTATAAACCGACGCTGCGTGCGCGGGAGGAGTGGAGAGCAGAAGGAGTGAACGCACGTCGCTCGCTGCTGCTCCAGTTACAATAAAAGCCATTTAATCTGCAAAAGACGCCGCCGCATGCCGCGCTACGTTGCCGACTCTATAAAACAATCGCGCGAAATTATCTCGGAATTAAATGTCCCCATATAAATAACCTGCCAGACGGATATGTTTTCGGTACGCAGCGTGACACGTATGACAGTTAGTAAGAGTGTCTCGAAGGGAGGGGGCGGAGGGGCGGAGGGGGGGGGGGGGCGTTCAGTTCAGCGCGACGAACTAAGATTCCAAAATTCTTGATTTAAATCGGCGAGTGGGCGATGTGAGGCGTGAGTTTGGATGATTACTTTAGGTTGGGTTGTGGGAAGGGACGGAAGGGGAACGGGTGCCAATGATGAACCCCTGCATCTGTGTACTAAATCGCGAAAGTCTTCCATCAATGGACTTTATTTAGTCTCTCCGCAAGGACCACAACAATTGAGATATACGCGTAGATGCAAAGATGTCTACGACGCTTTCGGTTTCGCAGACCATTTGGTGAGATTAGTAATTTACTCAGTGAACTAAAGATATCATTTTTCCCACCTTCATTTCATTGATCGGTTGTTAACATGACTATATAATCTCTACATACCAACAACTCTCGCATTTTTGGTCCCAGAAAGGATGGGACCTTTCAAAAATTGCTCCCTTGCCTACACTCGTCATACTTAATTTGCTTTTTATTCTTCCTTTTTATTATTCTGCGAGTATGAATACTCTCTCTCACTCTCTCTTTCTCCCTTTCTTTCTCTCTCTGTTTTTTTCTTGGCACTCTAAAAAGCAGATTGCCTGTGAGGAAAACTTACGCAAACTTATCTGCCAAAAATGTTGTCCAACTCGATTTGTTACACTTCAACACTTTTAATAATTTCTAAACAAGAAAACAAACCAGGACCAAATCCGAATCCATGGGGTAGAGTAACGCGCACTTTTTGTCTGCCACACGCTTCGCATGAGATGCTTATCAGCTCCGAGGAGTCTGATATCGAAGGCAGTACATCGACGGCGGATTAAACACGCCGCAGAGTGGTTGAGTGTTTGTGCGACGCCAGCAGCGACGACGACGACTGACGAGTGTCTGTCATTCAGTCGGCCAGTCAGCGAGTGAGTCATCTATTAGGCAGGTCCTTTGGTGTCGCTCGGTTGGTCTTCGTCGTCGTCCTGCGGTATCTGCTTCAATCAATCTCTGCCTCGTTGATATCGCAACATTTCAAATTTCAATCTAATGAATGCGTCAATGAAATCGTCGAGTTCATTTGCTTGCGAAGAGTGTGAAATCTTCAAACTTATTTTGTTGATGGAGAAAGCGAAGTAAATCCGAGTTGGAACCAGTCACTTCTTGGCAGTTCGTTTAAAAAGAAAAAAAAAGGCGGTGGTGGAGGAGGACCAGAGTAAATTCATTGTTATTATTTTCATTTTGTTAGAGAAGGTGTGACTAGAGGGGTGAGTATAGAGAGCACTTGGAATTGGAGTCCAGATTCTGGTACAAAAATGTTATTACTTGTATAATTGTAAAAAAATGCATTTTTAAACTATTTGTAACATCTTCGGCACTCTTTATTTGACCGATTTGTTGAGACTTCTTTAATTTACTCCTTCATAGTTTCAGTTTTCGGAGTTTAAGTTTACTCCGTCTTAAAGAAGAGAGAGGAAAGAGGATTTCTGATAGTAAGAGAGGCTTCTAAATAGTATAGGAAGAGGATCTCGTATATGAAGTTATGTGTATAGAATTTCATAACTCCAGAGCAAACAAAATATTGAATTCAGATTCTAATAAAGGTACTGGAAATATTATGATATGTTGAGAAATCTAGAGGCAGGAAGTCTTTACATATATATCTTTCTATACATTGTAACTACGGGACTCTATAATAGTCTGTATTATTATTCCACCTCTCTATGAATCTTTATTTGATTGAGTACCGATGACTCTCTTCTAATTTATAATGTCTTCTAATGATCATCGTTGTAATATATAGCTTTTCCATGCAATCCGAATATTTGATCCGATTCTAATAAAGATACTGAATGACCATCTGATTGGGATTGTTTAGTTCTAGAGACATGATTGTTTTTCTCTATAGCGGAGATGGGAGAGATTATACACTATTTATCTCTATACAATAAATTTCTATATTATTTTGAACATATGTATTTGTACATATTTCTCTACATGTCTGGAGCTTCAGCGAGGATTCAATTGCTACTTAACGATTTCCACTAATATGATTAAAGCTCTGGGCAGCGAGTTCCGGCTCATGTGGCTCATATGACGCGTTGTGTGTCGTGACACGTGACCAACTGACACACCTTCCACGAAAACTGTAATAATGTTAATTTACGTAGAATAAAATAATTATTACTGAACAAATTATGGTTGCTTTTAACACTGAAACCATGACAAGGATACAACGAATGGTGCATTTAGAATATGGGAGAAAATATTAACTTGTTGTTGTTTCGTATTTTTTTGGATTATTTCCGTAGCAATAAATTTCCCTCTCTCTCGCTCTCTCTCTCCTTCCTTACTGTAATATTCTCTTTCCTGCAACATTAATAAATTATTGTTCCCATGCGGCTTGACGCTGAAACGTCTGAAGTCTGAGTTACTTGAGCCAAAGTACGCGAAGTGGAGCCAGCACACGCACGCGAGATTCACGAATCATTTTCCTATACACACAAACACCACACGCATACACACGCACACGCACGCGTTCCTACACACTCCTAGAAACACTCTGGCAAGCCAAAAAAAAACCTTCTCTCGGAGCGGCACTCTTTTTGCTTCTTTAGAGTATTAAGCATTAAGTAACAGCGTTGCTATTGTTGCTATTGTTGTTGTTGTTGTTGTTGCTGGTGTTGTTGTTGTTGTTGTTGTTGTTGTTGTTGCGTTTTGCACTTTACACACGCGCCTGCTTAAAAAATCGATGCAAAATGCGAAAAGTCGAAAATCCTCGTGGAAAAATTTCAAAATGTTCACAGCTGATTTCACTTTGAGTCGAGCAACGCCGCGCGGCACCCGCCTGCTTCTGCCCACAACCGACGAAGACAACAGGCAACAGCAACGGGTTCGATTGCTGTCTTTTGCTTGTTTGTTTATCCGTTTGCAGAGCGTATCGGCAGGAACATCAACCAACCGACCAACCGACCAATGGACCAACCAGCCAACCAACCAAGTCACCAACCAGAAGCAGTCGACGCCTCGGCTGCGCTGTGAGAATGTTTTGAGGCGGCTGCAAGGTTGCAAGCTTTGAGCCGCTCCGTATTTGCTAATAGCTTTGGCGGCCCGCTCCGATGTTTATCAATTTAAAATCCATCCCAGGACCAAAGAAATGCAAACAAATCTTGGATTTAGAGCCACAGAAGTTGCTCGGGAAATCGGAGAGAAAACAGAAGAAAGGGGTTGCCATTTCGAATTAAAAAGTGTTCTCACAACGTTCAAGTAACGGAGTATGTAAATTTTGAGTACATTTTTTACACCCTATTTAATAATATTTCTTGGATAAGATAATATCTCAAAAAATACTGAAAGGAATAACACACAAACTGCACTTTGGCCGTACCGGGTCGGTTGGTGACACCGTTTTCACCGCTCGAAGCGAGCGAACAAAAATGACATTTCATCTTTCCTGCTGCTGCCGATGCTTCTGTCGCTGGCGGCTAGCAGGACGCGGCGGCAGGACACGGAACGAACAACGAACGAACGTGTCCACTTTTCGGAAACGCGCAAATGCGTTTAATCTGCCAAACGGACAAAACGGCACGCAGGCCGCTCAGCATCGAGAGCCGAGAACCGAGCAACGAGCATGTTTCAGAGCTGTGATTTTTAAGGTTGTATTATTGTTGTGGCTGCTGCCGTTGTTGTTGTTGTTGTTGTTCCGACGATCCGGCAGGATTTAAAATGAATGCGAGCGCATTCATTCTCTCATCGTTGCTGGTGTTTCATTTGCAGCTGAATATCGTTGTTGATGATTATGTGGTCATTGCGACTCGGTTACATTCGGCACACACACACACACACACACACACACACAGTTTGTAGCTCCTGAATCCGAATTCGCATTGACAAAACTTCCCTCATCTGTTGATTTATTAACAATTTCCGGATTTATGTTGTTTGCCAATAATTGCAATTTAATTACGACAGCTCGAAAGGCTTCTTTCCCCCATTCGACGACCGTTTCTACAAATGCTCCATTCGAGGTGTTTGCTGTTGAAGTAGCAACAACATAAAAGGTCCCTTTATGGATTTGGATATTCTGATGTGATTTTAGATGAATGTGATGCAAGAGCAGGTGATGTTGACTACCAGCGAAGAACAAACAAGATTTCTGTTGATTCAAAACCTTTTACTATCTGCTCTTTAAGCGAACAAATATTCCACCTGGGAAAAAGCGACAGAATGAATAAATTTAAAATCCTGTGCCCTTCGTTTGGACTACATGATAGACACTCCCTACCCGCATAATGTTCGATTAAATAAAAGTTTCTGGATCATTGAAAATTCGCCGGAAATCTTCACAGGAACTCCTTAATAATTCACAGCAACTCTTCAAAACTTCCCAGGAACACTTCCTTATCTCTTCAATACTTCCAGAAGCTCTCAGAACCAACCAGAAACTCTTCCGAACTGCCCAGAATCCCTAAAATATCCCAGAAACTCTTCAAACCTCCCGAGAGACTACTCAAAACCTCACAGACACTCCTCCAAGTTTCCATCCTAACACTTCAACTTAGGAACTGGAAATTTTTGTAAATATAATCGATCAATAATGCAATGCGGAGGTGGGTGCAGTGGCACTCTCGACACCTTGACCCTGCTGACTCTTGACTGTCCAGCCCGTGCTTCCGTCTGTCTGTCTGTCCGTCTGCCCGTCGCAACGTCTGCTTCTTAATGGAGCTCATTTAATTTTCAATGTCATGATCAAAGTCAACATGATCGTTAATCTTCTAAGGAAACGTGTTCACAATTTTACTAAAGATTGCTTGAAAGTCTTACAAATCAAGTTCTGTCAAATCATTCGATGCAGTTTTCTGCATGTTGCTGTTGCTGCTGCTGTTGTTGTTGTCGTTGCGAAAACTGTTGTTGCTAAAAGTGGTGCTGTTATTGGTTGTGATTTAAATGTGATTTCTTTTTTCTTCGTAAATGCCAACCAAGCAAGCCACCGGAAGGTTGTTGAAGTGGCGACGATGTTTGAGGTGAGTTTAAATGCCAAACACTTGACTATGATCAGTTTTTTGATGACTTGCGGTGGGCAGAGTACAGAGCAGGTCGCAAGTGCAACTCACTTGTAATCGATGTACGACAACAACAACAACAACGACTTGAGAATAGCAACGCATGTCAACGAATGCAACTTTGATATCTTGCCTCATTGTTGTTGTTCTTGTTGACGTTGCTGTTGTTGTTGTAGCTTCTGTTGTTGTAGCTGTTGTGGCCGTTGTTGCTGATAGTTGTTTGTTGTATACAGCTGCCTGTTCTATTGTTGTTGTTTCTGTTGCTGTTGCCGCCGTTGTGATGATGACCTTCATGTTTTTCAACCCACAGAATGGGATTTTTTTCTATTTTTTTTCTGCTTTCGTATCTGCGCGCGTGCACAACACAGTGTTGTTGTTGTTGTTGTTGCTGCTATCTAGTTTAGTTGCCTGCACATGCGCAGTTGTCTGAACAACAGTCTGAACATGTTGGCGACGACGGGAAAAAATACAAAATAATAACAACAAAGTCGACAACAAAAACTAAAAACAACAGCAACTACAAGTAACAACAACAACTACAAGTAACAACAACAATGGAAACAACATTAATAACAAGAACAACAACCAAAACAACATTTTCTATTACGTAAACGAGAACAACAAAGACAACAACACCAAGTTAACCATCGTATTTGGTAACTTTATAAAACATTTTCTTGCGTTTATCTATCGACAGTTAAATCAACTATAAATTTTGACACTTGGACGGGTTGAACGAGTCGCAGCGAGTGGTTGGCAACACTGTCCACAAAGCAGTGTGTCGCGGTGCTGGCGACAAATGACACGGCTACAACGTCAGTATAACTTGTCTTGTGGTAGGAGTGGTGAAGAGTGTGCGGTGGGCGAGGGGATATATGGTGAAAGGGGGTGGGGAGGAGGGGCGTAGGTTTGTTTATAAGAAGGCTAGACGACAGGTGAAAAATTCCAGCAGATTTTCTCCCCGCTAGTTTGCATGTTGTCACTATTGTTTTTATCCCTCTCTCACTTACACCCATTCTTCTCACACTCGCTCTCTTTCTCTCTATCTAGCTCTCTCTTTTACTGAACAATCGTGGATTGTTGTTACTTGTTTTTTGTTCTGTATACGTCTTTCTTTTTATTGTAAATATATTTATTGTTTTTATTATTATTATTCGTCTGTTGCACATCTTCCGCATTTGAATAATTATGTTGATTCTCCCTGCTCATGTCTGTCCGTCTGTCTGTTGTCTGTCTGTTTATCCACTCATCTATCTGTTGTATTCACCTGTCATATTATTTAATTTATTTTTTGATGGCTTCCCTTGTGTAATTACAATCATTTTATTAACTAAATAATTAATAGTTTTCCGTGTTTAATTCATGATTTATTTTTACGTTTACCTCTCAGTTTTTTTTTTAATCTTTATTAATTGCATTTTATTTCTATTTTTATTGTTTCATTGCATTGCATTTAACTTTCAAGAAGAATCTTAAAATCTCTCGGAAATAATTGTGTGAACGTTGATCATCAGGTTTAAACTTCATTAAACTTAACGATAATCTTAACTTAATGAACACTATAACAAAATCCAACAAAAATAGGACATTCTTTATGAGTTTTTCTATCTCTTGACGACACTCTTGTCATGTCACGTCATATGGAAGGATCTACATGAATAAATATTCGAATTCTATATCGTTTTTAAGGCAAATCGAAAAATTAACAGGACTTTTTAGAAGTAAATCGAGAATACAGATTTATTTATTTATTTCATTGCTTAATGAAAGTATATATAATAATCATAATAGAAAAAAGTATTTATATTAGGAAAAACAGTAAAAAGCCAGGTCATTGAAATATAATATAAATAGAGCTGGTCCTAAGATGGAGCCTTGAGGGTCTTGAAAGATGCCACTACGGAGAGAGAGGAATTCCGACCGTTCGACCGTCATCTGGACCTTTTTTCTTTCAGTACCTTTTTCGTCTACAGTAAATATTCCTCGTAGTGACCGAATATTTACTATACTCATAATCATCATCAAATCATAATTTTATGAAATTATTATTAATATACATATATTTAACAACAATCTAAGGAACTAACATTAAGAATTGAATGTTCTTAAAAAGGTCCTCCGATCGCTTTTAACTTATTTATTGTTAAAGTTAAGTGAATAATAGCAACACTTAAGTTGAGTTCTGTTAAACTTGCCAGAGCTGTAGTTTATCTCTTGTTTTCAAATGCTTTTCTCTCAGAGTCGAGGGTAGTCGAGTCGAGCACAAGGATCAACTACGATAAATGAAAAATATATTTTGATATATTAAGTGAAATATACCCGTAGCATGTTTCTTATCTCGTTGGCAATGAATTTTCCGCAATCAACCAGATAAAATATAAAATGAATAATTAATTGCGAGTGTTGCAATCGCTCTGCTACACCCACGCCACGAATTATTTGCCACACCCTTCCTCGCCCTTCATGCGGCGGTTATACATTTCCAAATACGATATACATAAATATATATAAATCACAGTTCATCGAGTAATCAGTGTGAAGAAGTTCCTGTCTGGGTTGAGCATAACAATAACTGATTTCATTAACTTTTAGCCAAGGTCATTAATTACTTTGAACTTCCTGTACAAGTGTAACCTGTAAGCTCAAGCACTCAAAGATACAAACACACACACGCATTCACATACACACACACACACACACACACATCCAGCCATACTTATTTCACTTTAACGCAAGCTGTTACTAATGAGCTTCAGAATGAAATCTGCCTCAGATTGTATGAACTACGAGAATGAAGCAATATTTTCACCAGATAAAAATAAGTTATTCGAACAGCTTCGAGCTGTAGTTAGATAAACTCTCGTCCCCTCAACTGGATTCCATCCGATGGAGAATTCCGTTGGGATCATGAGATGTGTTCAGTGATGCTTTAATTGCTAGTTACGATATGAAAGTGAAATAAATAACAAAAGAATTGGAAAAAGTTACACTACGATATTTGGCTTAGAAATTGATTTGGATATTGATTTAGACAAGTACAAGAAATTTATTGGTACGTAACAAATAAATTCAAGGGGATTCCGTTTTGTATTTTAGCCAACGCTTTTGGACGAAGCTTCGATGGGGAGTGTTCGACAAACAAAAGTAGGTGACTTAAGAAAGGTCTAAAGTAAACTCAAGGTGTAAAATAAATACTTAAAGTGCAGGTCTATAGTAAAAATCTATACTAAAAGTCTTAAACAAAAGTAGAATTCAAAGGTGTAAAGGAAAGATGTCCAGGTTAAAGTAAGTATATAGGGAAGGTGTACAGGAAAGATTTAAAGAAAAGGTTTAAAGTAAAGGCCTTGAGTAAAAGTTTAAAGAACCGATCGAAAGGAAAAGTCTAAAAGAAAGGTTTAAAGGAAAGGTCTAAAGGAAGAAAGCTCTATAGGAACGTTTAAAGTAAAACAGTTACTAATAACTATACATCAGTTAGAATTAATATACCTTTTAACAATCTTCCAGAACCTATAGACTTTTTTAAAATATACCTTTTAATTTTTAGCCTGTTTAGTATTTTAAAGATCGTTTTTATACATTTTAGATCCCTAATTTATTTCCTTCTTCTTTCTGTGCCATATTCTTTTAATCACGACCATCCAATTAGTTGGCGACCGATTTCTGAATCAAAGTAATTTTCATAAATGTTCCGTATTCAACAGAATTACGAATTCTTTCAACAACGAGAATTGAAAATATTTACAGGATAATCCAATTTGAAGTATTTAAATCAAATTCTAACAAACATGCAACAGCAAAAACAACAAAAACAACGGTAGCCTTTCAGTTACTTGAATCAGTGGCAATGAAGTATTGTCAATGCAACATTTTACACTCGTACTTAATTTACGGAACTCTTCGGCAGGGGTTGAAATTTGAATTCAACACTTGATTGTGAGCACTTGACAAACCATGCACATACATACACACACACACATACACCCACACATATTCCTCTATAGATATATACATGAAGTTAAGCTCAATTTTTGAATTATGTTTTAATAAATCTGACGCTTATGAAAGTTGAAAAGTGAAGGAAACGACGGGGAAAGGAAGAGAAGGGGTGAGGAAAAGAGAGGAAAAAGTTTATTTCGGTGGGTGGTTTGAGTGGTGGTCCAACCAACGCATTGTGTTTTGCTTAACCATGAAATGCAATCAAATTTGCGGTTGTCAAATATTGCTTTTCAGCTTTACCTCAGAAGGGGTGGAGGGGTGTTGTGGAAGGGGCGCTTTTCATTTCATTTAAAATGAAGCATCATCATTGTGACAGGTCGTTGCAGTAGCAACAGCAGGAGCGGCCAAGCAGCATGTTTGTTGAGCCGAGCGGCATCTGACAAGCAGGCAGGCAAGCTTGCTGGCTAGCAGACTCGCTGGCGGTTGGATTAAACGCGTCAGCGTGGAATGAACAACTCAATTGGATGCGTTCAAATATTGGAATGCTGCGGACAGCAAGGCAGGACAGGACGGTAGATTGACAGCTAGCCAGTCTCACAGACAGATAGACGGGCAGAGAAATACTCATAACACAGGAACGAAGCCGGCTGATACACAGTCTACGGAATATAAGTCGAGCCGCCGTCGCAGCAGCAGTAGCGGAAAGTTAATGAAAAGGATACACATGTCAACCTCGATTTCTGTAAATTTCAGAAACGAAGGACGAAGCGAAAAATGTTATGTTTGACAAACGAGGGTGGCTAAATTAGATGATGACGGCAGCCGTCGTGCTTTTTGTCTACGCTTTCATTTGTGGTCGGTTGGGAGAGGGGAGCGGAGAAGTTGTCTTAAAATCTTTGTCCTTGCTTATGGGTGGTGGGTGGAGTTGGTTGCAATCTGTTACATTTTTTGAATCAATTCCGGGCTTATTAATTAATATTTGTAATATTTTATTTCAAATTTTAATTTTCAAGTGAGTGCTAATATTTTTACGATTTGGAATTATCATTTTAAATGGGTGAAAAGGGAAATCTGTGTATAAAATAGCATCCCTTAATTTATAAAGTAACGATTGATGTTATTAGAAATCTCCTTAAAATACTCAAAAAGAAAGACAATAATTTAAGGAGAATGGAATTTTTTAAAAACTCTTTTCTAATTTCGGCATCATTTCATTTTCATTTCTCTTTACAGAATAAAAACTGAAAGTTATTATCCCCCGCTTATGTTTCCTTCCATCCGTCTACACACTTCAAGACTAGAGTCAAGTTTAGTCGGGTCGTCTTTCCCCGCTAATTTTTCCAAGCCCGTACCTTTGGCTATGGTTTCGCTAGAAAGTAGATCTCGTTATCCATTAATGCGACGCGCACTAATTAGATCACGACGCATTTTGATATTTTTTTTCTTGGAAGGGTTAGGTAAAATGCATTCAATGTAAGTATAAGAGTTAGTCTCTTGGTGCGACTCCAGTTAAGACTACCTACTAGGTTAGGTTAGGTTGAAAGGGCGTGTGGCCGCAAAGCGGCCACTTCCACCGAGGCCTTAAGGCCCATTGTTAGTGCCCTCGTTTTAAGACTACCTACTAAAAACCCTCTCTCTTAGCTCATGAACGCATTAAGGCTCTTGAGCTGAACTCTAGTTATTATAATTTGTAATTCCTTTTTCCGCAAAATACATTCCGTTATCAGGAAGTTTGCCGAGTCCTAGCACCAGACTTCCTTAGAGCTCAACGTGACCAAATAAATTTTAAGGTCGCTTGTTTGAGCTCAGTATAGTGTTTTTCAGGTTCTCATAGTATGCTACTTTTCGCCTATGCTCAGCCTTTACTGACGATTTCTGCATCCAGCACCACTGCAGAGCTACCCTTTGTACTGGGTAGCTGGGCAACTGCAGGCTGCCGCCATCGACCTCTTCAGGCCCAGATGGGGTCAGTTGCAGGCAACTGACTGTCTGGAGCCCTCATAAGTATACTCACGCTACTTATGTGGTTTGAGAAGTAATTTTTTGTTCCTGGTTTGTGTGTGTTTTATATTAAGTATTATTAATTGTCGTTGAATTACCGACACTTTTCTAATTACCGACTTGCCTTTTTATCGCCTACAGTCAATACTTTTTCTTCCCTACTTGAAAGCTACGTAATCTAAAAATTACACTAGATTACGGTGATCACATTTTAACATTGGTATAGCGCGACACGATTGACTTGGCGATCTTGATTAAAAATTGTATCTATGTAGCAACAAAATGGAGCAAAAAAATAATAATGATAAAGGTATCATTAAAAAGATCATTTT